>JAAAKG020195866.1:0-24101 GCA_010014905.2 Druon quercuslanigerum
ATGAATATCTGGATGTTAGGTGGGACAATCTTACCCTTTGAACATCTACATTTAAACATCCATTTTTCTCCGTGTAGACTATTCGCCCTTATTCATTTCTTTATATTTTATTCGTTTAGTTTTTAATGTTTTTTTTCTTCTGTGTTTTAATCTTGGTTGGATTTTGACGACTTTATTGTCATTTTTAATCTATACCAGGCATGTCTTTTTTTTTGTTTTTTCCTTTTCCTTATTGACCTTCCGTTCTACTTACTGTTTTCTTATTGTGTATTGTTTTGATATAGATTTAAGATCAAGGACCTCCCTTTAAGAGATAACCCTTCTTTTTATTTTAAAATTTATTTATTTTTTAAAAAATTTTTTCCAATGTGTTTATTCTTTTTTATAAATTATTTGCTGCATGATTTGTATTGGTTTTTTACAGACTTAATAAATTGTCTTTTTTGACTGATGAGGGTCCAAACAGTGACCGAAACGTTTCAAAACGAACAATTTTGCTTGTCTTCCTTTTTATTTTGACCCTCATTTCCATGACTTGCATCGTTACGCAATTGCAAAAGGTCGAGACTAAACGTACAATATTATACTACAAGACTTCTTTTAGGTTTTTACGTATCTATAGCCTTTGCCTAATATTACAATTTTCAATATTCTGCATACTGCTTTCGATCAATAAAAACAAAATAACGCGTCCTATTGAAAAATCGTTCAAAGAAATTGTGTAGGATTTTTCCAAAGCTATAATTTCTCTTAAAAACTTTTTTTTCGTATTTTCCGTCGTTTGTTTTAAAATTTGAATGTGAAGGTGTCTAATTTCGGACAATTCCAGTACTTTCTTAATCATAAATAATAAGAATGAAATAAATTATAACAAATTTGTATCTCTTTTTTGGGTGAGCTACTTTCGTCGATATCAATTTGCTTTCCTACCTTTTTTCGTATTTCCACAAATTTTTTATTTTTATTTTTAATATTATTTTTCACGCTTAAAACAAAAACTATGCGTCTTACCAAGAAGTTATTATTAGCAAATTTGTAGATATTTCTTCACGGAGAAAAATAGGTATTAAAAACTTTGATATTTAACCATAATATATGGATATTACGGCATAATTCTGTATAATTAAATAATTAAATTATATATTCTATTCAATATACAAGATATAATATTATAAGTATAAATCGTATGATATTAACATTTAATATCTAAGGCATTTAAAAAACTAAATATTATCGGAGCAACGTCGTTGACGCGTGGCGTGGCGACAAAAGATTTTAGCCCCGCTTTGTCCGTTTCTTGAGCATTCGTCTTGTATGTCGTGGTTTTTCTTATGAAAATAAGGACTCAGCTACAAGCATCTTGCACATTAACCTTGCAAAGTGCGTTATCCGTTCTACACGAAAATTGCACAATAATGAAAAAAGGCGAATGCTTGAGGATTCGGATATCAAAAACAGAGGACTACGATACAAAATACTTTCGAATTTGATAGAAAATGGCACGCTTTACAGGTAATGTTTGCACAATGACAACATATTTATCTGAATATTTTAGATTCTACTCTTTAATATCTTGGATTTGTCAGTTGAAATCTTCTTTTTAATATTTACGGATGCTCTACTTCAATATCTAGATTTCAGTCCAATAGTTAAATCGCTAAGATATTAACTCATAATATCTAGATCGTCTGTGCCAATATATATTTTCTCCGTTTTGGGATCACAATTTTTTCTGATTTATCTTTTTTTGCATATTGCATCGTTTAAGAAAATCCAAAAAAATGTTATGATCATCTTGTAGAGCTTTCACCAAGCAAAGTTTCTCTTCTCTTGACTTTTTTTCATATCGTGCGTTACTTAACTTCGAATTTTGATTGATTTTTTAAATCGTATAAATGCTATAACTCTGATGATTTTCTTTTCATCATAATAAAGTCATTAAGATTAACTGATTGGCTTTCTGAGCACTATGATTGGCCCTATATACAATTTTTAAGTCTTTTTAAAAATGGTTCAAAAAAATGTGTAACTCCTCTAACTTTTTGAATTTTTATCCAAAATGGCTGGTTAACGAACTCGTCCTTTCTTTTGGGGCCTAAAAAAAGTGTGCAAAAGATCGATACGAACCTTTCATTTTATGAGACTTATTTTGTTTACGGACGGACGGCCGGACAGACAGTAGTTGACAACTAAATTAAATAAAAATGTCAGCTACTTCGCAGTATTAACAGTGATATGATGTGATACCTGTAAATGCTTATAGCGATCATTTTTTATATAATTTGCTCCTAAACTGGATAAACAATATCGAATAATATACTTTCAACACTAAACTTTACTGGTAGATTCCATCATCTATGAGTGGTGAGACTGACAGCGCAGCGTAGCGAACGTTCTTTCTAAAATCACATTATCTCTGGATCGATAATCAGAAGAGTCTCCATCTCCCCGGTTTTGTCAAATGTGCGCGTTTTGAGACATGTCTGTTTGCGAGTACGACCATTTTTGCAAAAAAAATCTATTACATTGGCTTTTGGTACACTTTTTCTGTCTCAAAAACTAAAAGTCAAATTTGTCAGAGAGCTATTTTGTATAAAAATTAAAAAAGTACAAGATTTTTCAAAATTTTGGAGACCACTTTTTTCCATATTTAAAAATTGCACGTACAACTGTTTACAGCACTCAAGTAGAGGGACCATTTATCTCAATGACTTTTTTGATTGAAAAAAATTACCAAAGTTATAGCATTTACAAAAAAAAAATGAATGAGAATTTTAAGCCAAACAACCCACAATATGAAAAAATTCAAAAGAATAAATGCGGTAATTATTAATAACCCTACACCATTAGTATAAAAACTTTTTGAATTAGTCTAAAAAAATTTAATTTTTATAGCACAAAAAATAATAACAAATTCCATTTTACGGTCAAAATATGCAAGACACGAAAAAAATGCAACCACAAAACTTGTGTATCCAAAAAAGATCTATAAATTTGTTATGAATAATTTTTTTACAAGACACCTAGTTTTTGCTTAATTCGTAGAAAACATTAAAAATACAAAAATTACCTTTTTGGACAAGCGACTCAAGCTACGAAACAAATAAGACAAAAGTTGTTCATTAAAAAAAAAATTTTTAATAATCGTTTTTCGGTAGGATGCGAATTTTTTGTATTATTCATAAAACAAAACATTAAAAATCCAAAATTAAATTTTTGGACAATCGATACAAGCTATGAAAAAAATGAATTGACAAAAGTTGATCTTCCAAAAAAAGGGTGAAAACTCATCCAAAGTATAATTTGGTTTAATCATTTAACTTTTTGAAAAAAGGACATAAAGGACATAAGGAAATAAGGACATACAATAAAATTTTATTTAACAAAATTTTTCGCCTGAATTATATCTACAAATTTGTTCAAATCCAACTCACGCTGGGACCCGTAGTCTTAGTTTGAAACTGAAAAAATAAGATTGAAAATAAACAATTTAAATTTATGAAAAAACGACACAAGTTGCATTTAGATGTTTATTAACAATTATTTTTTTAATATGATGATTACTTTTTTTACTTTAAAAATAAGACAATAAAAATACTTTTGTTTCTATAACAAAAGCTTGTTAGGAGTTGTAATAATATAATTTTATTGAATTAATATACATTTTTAAGAGGAATTTAATAAGGGATCAACCCGGGTACCACACCGAACGACGGTTCGGGGAAACTGGCCGGGATCCGACTTAAAACACCACGGTAAACTCGTCAGATCCCAGCTCAGTGCCGGATGGGATCTGCTCTGGTCATCCGGCCATAAAGCGGTTAACAAATGTTGCTTCAGGCCAGAAATTGGTAACTTGTTCTGTCTTTTAAGGCTCATCGTAAAGAATACGGTGAACTTTAATCTCTTAGCAATAATTGCTTCATTTTGGAAACCACGACGTGGTGACTTTAGGTTTGGAAGGAAGAAAGAAAAAAATGTATTCACAACAGTATCGTTTAATTTAAAATAATAATTATCCACGAGCTAAGTGGGGTTTTCCAACTGTTTACTGAAATAAGGTTGATCTTAATTACGGATCTCGATTTTATTCGCAATCTGCATTCTCGTTCTAGGTGTGAAACTGAAAACTACTGAACTGAGTGTCTACGCAGTCGCCAGACGCAGAAGGCGCCATACGTGGCGGTAAATTTGTAAGTGTACAGACTGAACGTTGTCTCAAAATAGAGAAAATTGTAACACTGCCGATATTGCACGTAGCAGAATCGATAACCGTTTTATTTAATAAGTGAAAACATTTCAACAAATTCCATCTTTTTTTTAAAGAATTTAAAACAGCTCACTTCTGTTTCACTGATCTAATAAATTTTTAATTTATCTTTTTAAATAATAATTCATCTAGCGTCCATGATTACGTCTTTCATAATTTCACCGGTCTTAAAAAATGTGCAGATTCTACAAAAAAAATATCCTAACCTCTGTCGGCACCCGACCATGAGATGTAAACAGGGTTGGCCGGCCAGTAACCGGCCGGAATCCGACCAAAAACCTTGTTTTAGTAGAGCCAAACGAAGAAATTTCTGCACGGGTGGCCATGAATAAAATTTAATGCAAATATCTGAATAAGCAATATCTCAATAAACAGCCTCAGATTGAGAGGCAGAAAAAAATATGATATAAATTTGATATAATAGAGTTGAACAGAACGTCGAAAAGTTCGCATTTCGGACAAAATCGAATGCGAAGTACGAGATTCGTGATGAGAATGTGTTCATTAAAGGCGACGGAGCTTTAACAAAAGACACTTCACAATCATCAAATTAACTCAACCTTTCATTTAAAAAGGCCTGCGCAAAAATGTGTGGGCAGTTTAAAAAAAATGAAAGGTGATTTCATAAGGAATCTAAATTTCTCGATTTAACAAAAATTAAAAGGGGAGATTTCAAAAGGGAGGAAATTTCAAAACAAATTAAATCAAAAATTGTATTGGTCTTTTTTCGGGAAAAACTTCAAAATTTTGTATTCAAAGTTTTATAGTCTTAAAATTAATAAGTTCGGCTCCATAGCAGATCTAAATATCATTAAAATTCAAATATCAATTCAAGAAATATTGATAATTCACACAACCAGAAATTGCTTAGGCCCAACATGTTTTTTATGTCGAATTTCTGACGTTTTGATCGGTTGCCAACTGTTTACAGTGTTTTTATTCAACCTTACGGTTATTATATTAAAATTTAGGATTATTGCATGCACCATTTAAAAATATGTAATATGAAAATAATGCTATAATATAACGCACCTTTCAGCAGAAATATGAAACTATCGAAATATCCCAATGAGAGCTAAGTCTCAAATTCTCCTCTCTTTGAACGTACATAATATATAAAAATGTGATATCGACTTTTTTATGAAAATTTAGGAAAATAAGAGAATTAGAGAATAATGGAATTTATTACATCAAAGTCATAGGATCTCTACAACTCTCGCTGAAATGATGTAGGTTAATTTTGTACTTGCAGCAGCACCTACGGGAGATAATTAAATCTGGAAGCAGACAAAAGGATGTGATAAAGGTAGCAGCACAGCAGATAAGAAAAATTTGAGAGATAATTTATGGCGATTTGAATAAATGGTTTATGACTTCATACACCATAAAATGGGGCTAAGCGGCGCGTCTGGGATAAACCGGCTGACCCGTAGCTTTATTTTTTATAATTAATTAGCTTCTCCTCTGAATACTAAATATTGAGATCAGCGATTAATTTATCTTTCACGAATATTACACCTTATTTTAGGTCTTGTTTGATGCAATTTCCTTAGTTATAATGACTGACATTTGGTAAGTCGGTTAGGATTCGTAAATAATTCGTAAAAAACTTGATTTGCTGAAGCATGTGAAAATTTGTTCAATAGATCATATTTTCTATCACCCGAACAAAATTTATGAACATTTTCACATGAATGAATTATATTTTTTGCCCCGCAAAATTATTGTTGCTTTCATTTATAATCATTCAGTTTAAGCGATCAAAAATATAATTAAATAATAATTGTTAAATTGCTAATGATACTTTCAAAAATTCAACCAATTCAATTTTAATTGCAAAATGACGAATCAATTTTAAATCGTTTAATTTTGATCTTTTTTAGTTTTAAAAATATTTTTTGAATTTCAAATTGTATAATTTTTAACACTTTCCTCATAATTACTATTCATTTTTGTAACTTTCCAATCAAATATTTTTTATTTTTAAATAATTTATTTATTTCAACCTTCAACTAAAAGTCGTGCAATTTGAAGATATTACATCGAAAATTGAAAATGAGAAAAAGAATACAATAAAAGAAGGCTGTAAATGATTCCAGGTTTTGAAGCTGTACAATTTTAAGCTTCTCCATTCAAAATTGCTTTATATTTACATCTAAAATTATTAAATTTTCCTGATTGGCTCAAATACAATAAGGTTTCTGGCCCGATCCTGGCCGGGTTACCCCTGGTTGGGTTTCATGGACAGGAAACGGTCAGGAGACAACCGGGCTACATTTTTCTTAAATCACCTAGCCCGGAGCCGGCCAGTTACTGGCTGGGCCAACCCTTTACAAAAATTTGATTTTTTCGAATGCTTTAACTTATTACGTAATAACAATAGTTTGTAGAACGACTGTCGGTTCTCCCGCTGCTCGCTCGATATCATGTTTGACTCGCGCTTCGCGCTTGATGATGCATTCACCTGGCGCCTCACACTCACTCTTTCTTTTTATCCTACATTTGTGCGCAAGATTTTTAAAATTCAAGGTCAAAGAAACGACAAATGCCATTTGCTGATTGTAAACTATCTTTTGTTAAAGCTCCTTCTGTTTTAACGAACACATTCTCATCACGTATCTCATGCTTCGCACTTGATTTCGTCGAAAATGCCAACTTTTCTACATTATACTCAACTGTATTGTATCAAATGTATAATAATTTTTATTCTAAGTCGTCCTGAAAAATGTAAATAATTTTAATAAATTTATATTATTACCATTCATGATATGCATGAATATTGGAACAAAAGTATTTTCACTAATCTTATTTTTATCATAAAAAAATGCGCATTCTATTCAAATAAAAATGATTATTAAACATTTTACTGAAACTTGTGTCGCATTTCCATAAATTTAATTTGCTTGTATTCAATGTAGATGTAATGAGGGCGAAAAATATTGCTGAATAAAATATTATTGTATCTTGTGACCTTTTTCCAAAAAGTTTATTTTTTACTTTTAATATATTTTTATAACCAGAGTTTATGACAAACTTGTAGATATTTTTTGGTTAAACAACTTTTGTCTTTTAATCTTTATCGCCTCTCGTATCGTTGGATCAAAATTTTATTTTTTTAAATTTTAAATCTTATTTTTTACGATTGGAACAAAATCGAATCACCCTATCTAAAAATGATTATTAAAAAAATTTATAGATATTTTTGGGGTGAACAACTTTAGTCTGTTAATTTTAGTTCTTACCTTGTATCGCTTTTCGAAAAATTAAATTTTGTAACCTTTAATGTTAAATTATTTATGACAAATTTGAATGAGTATTCGCTTTTTTTGCAAGAGCAACTTTTGTCTATTTTTTCATAACTTGTGTCGTTTGTCCAAAATTTAAATTTTTTTATTTTTAATGTTGTTTTTTACGACCAAAAACAAAAACTATACGTCCTATCTAGAAGTGATTAATGAATTTTTTTTAGATCTTTTCAGGGCGCGCAATTTTAGTTACTTCGTTTTATTTCGTATCTTGCATAGATAAAATTCACAAAGTTGTCATTATCATCTTACCGGGCTTTCAAAAATGAACGTTTTTCTTCACAACCAAACAAGGCATGATATGAAAAAAGTCAAGACAAAAAAAACATTTATTTTTTAAAGCTTGACAAGCTTATCATGAAAAATTTTTGAATTTTGTCGAAAAGATGAAAATTCAAATTTTGATCATACAAAAAATAACGAAAACTCAAAAATTTCATTTTACGGCTAATCTATGCAAGATACGAAAAAAATGAATTAAGTGAGATTGCGCGCCCTGAAAAGATCTAAAAATGTTGTCAGTAATAAATTTTCTATAGAATGCGTAGGTTTTGTTTTTAATCGTAAAAAACAACATTCAAAATTAAAAAACTAAATTTTTCGAAAAACGACACAAGGTACGAACTAAAATTAACAGAATAAAGTTCTCCACCCTAAGAAGATCTATACATTTTTTAATAATCATTTTTGGATGGGACGATTAGACTTTCTTTCAATTGTAAAAAATAAGATTAAAATTTGTAAAAAAATATGGAAAAACGACACAAGAGACGAACAAAATTAAAAGATAAAAGTTGTATAACCAAAAAATATCTACAATTTTGTTATAAACTACAATAACATTCTATTTACCAAAATTTTTTGCATAAATTACATCTAAATTGAATATATAGAAATTAGATTTATGGCAAAAGGACACAATTTGCAGTAAAGTATTTAATAATAATATTTTTATTAATAGAATGACCATTTTTTAATAATAAATATAAGACAGTAAAAATACTTTTGTTTGAATGCTCATGCTGTCTACTGTGATATAATCAATTTTTTAACTTGTAAAATTGTCCCAAAACGTTGATTTACAAGTATTGATTCAGCTTAAAAGAAATAAACACAGTACAATACGAATTCGGCTTGCAAAGTACTAAGAGATTAGTACTTCCCAAGTACCTATAGGTCTATTTGATAGGTTTTATAGATTGCGAATTTGAATACAAAAATATTCTGTCGCGTCACATCAAGATTTTTTTTTAAAGCTGGTTCAAAACGTAGGAAGGAAGTTTTTGGCTATTTTTGCAAGAATGCTGGTATCAAATTAGAATTTGAGATATCACCCCATAAAACCAGAAAACCTTCAGCATTACGGCGATTTCATGTAGGAGTCATGCGCGAGCACCACCCACAAGCTTGTATATGCATTGGTTGTCCTATATGACTTTACGCTTATAGCGCCAGATAAATAGCACATGCTGCACATGAATTATGATTGCAGCATACAATTAGTTAGGATCTTCAAAGAATATAAGATGGCGACCAATCTTTTTCGATAAATAAAAAAAAAATTTATTCGCTAAATATGATTTCTGTAGTGGCAAGGGCGGTTAATTGGCGCTCCTGAAAGAAGAAGTGAATTAAAAATAAAAATATTCCACCATGACTAATGAGAAAATGTAATTTACAAAGCTTGACATCTTGCCTATAGTAAATAAAAAAAAGTTTTTGATTTAAAAAATTTATAAAATAAGTTGATGTTCGTTAATTAGCAAAATCTATTTTTTGTATATTCGTACCTGATAAACTATAAGTCATTAGTGATATGGTTTAAAATCTTAAAAGACGCACAGCCAACGTTGGCATCTAATCTTTGTAAGTGTTATTACAATAATCCTACCTTTTGGATTATATAATGAATTGAATTACATTTTACATTTGTAGGATCCTAGAAGAATCAGATTTAGAAATTAAGGAAAAAATTATCGTGCATAACATTTCCTGTTGCGAATTAAATTGTTTTTGAAAAATGCTTATTTAGCTATGGAAAGAAAACTTTTCAAAACTAAAAAAAAAATCTGCCCGCTTGAGCGCGCCTAGGGCGGGCGTCTGTTAAATCTCGTGATTCGCGCTCGTATACTTATTCTTTGCATTTGGAATGCTTAAATGAAACTTGATAAAAAAGTACTCTTTTAGATCGCAGTATTTATATACGCCTTCGTATTCTGAATTTTCTACTTAATCAAGTATAGGCAAAGATTAAGTTGCTCAAAGCTTGTAGGCTTTGAGGTACACATTCTCATCGTGACACTCGCGTTGCGCGCTCGTTTTTTGACAGATATTGGTAAATGCATATTTTCTGAATTTTCGATTCTCTGCATATTACTTACGATAAATATAAACAAAATTACGAATCCTATTGGAAAATGGTTTAAAAAAATTTTGTAGGATTTTTCAAAAGCAGTAATTTCACTTTGAGACTTTTTCTCGTAGTTTGCGTCGTTTGGATATTCTAATACATTCTCAATCATAAATGATAAAAATGTAATAAATGAATGATTACAAATTTGTATCTCCTTTTTTGGGTAAATAACTTTTTCTATCCATTTGTTTTCGTACCTTTTGTCGTTTTCCCACAAATTTTTCATTTTTATTTTTAATGCCAATTTTATGATTAAAACCAAAACTACGTCTCCTATCAAAAAGTAATTTATAACAAATTTGTAACTCTTTTTCGGACAAACAATTTTTGTCAAATCATTTTTTTCCTAACTTCTGTCGATTTTCTACAAATTTTTTTATTATTTTACTTTCAATGTTATTTTTTACGAGTAAAGCAAAAAGTGCGCGTCCTATTAAGAAGTGATCAATAACAAATTTTTAGATCTTTTTTAGTGTTATAATATTTGTTAATTCATCTTTTCCATATCCTGTCTTGTTTTGCCAAAAAATTGAAATTTTGATTTTGTATTATTTTTTGTGCAATCAAAATTTGAATTTTAGATTTAAAAAAAAAATCTACAAATTTTTTATGATAATCTTGAAGAGCTTTCAAAACTCAATGTCTTTTTCTAGTTGACTTTTTTCATATCGTGCGTTTTTTGGATTAAAATTTTGATTTTCGATTGATTTAAAACATTTTGAAAATTCTATAACTCTGAGAATATTTTTTTTATCGAAAAAAGTCATTAAAATAAATTTTTCGTATTTTCTAATACTATAAAATTCTTGAACATAGAATTTTCAAATTCAGAAAAAAGTGGTTTCAAAAATTTTCAAAATGTGCTCACTTTTTGAATTTTTATCGAAAATGACTGGTTAAAGAACTTGTCTTTTCTTTTGAGACATAAAAAGTGTGCCAAAGATGGATTTTATCAGTTCATTTTTTCGAGAATTACCGTCTTTACGGACGGTCGGCCGGACAGGCAGACGCTATCGTAAAAACTTGATTTTCGGATTCAGGGGGTCAAGAAACGTGGAGATCCGTTGAAACATGGTGGTGTAAAATTTCCGACAATTCTAATACTTTATCATAAATGATGAGAATGTAAAAATACGTAGTATGTGAAACTACTGACTTTTGTAAAATACGCCGCTGCTATACTTAATTGGTTGGCACAGTCATTTTGCTTATTCGTGTTACTTGAGAGAATTTTTATTAGAGTAAATGATAAAAATGAATGAGAATTTAGTATAGTATCGCTTCAAAATAGGGAAATCGCGTTTGCGTACCAAAAATTAATATAGTGCGTTTTAGCCGTCAACACTAATATTTTTGTTTGACCAAATGGAGATGAATTTGAATTAACTCTTCTAAACCTGGCGAGAATTTAAAATTCACTATATCAAAGTTGACAAGCGAAGTTAAAACAATAGTAATACATTATATTCAAAAGAGCGAAAACATATTTTCAAGTTGCCATATAAAGCATATGAGAATCTCAAACGACTATATCAAAAATAACTCACTCCGCCAAAAGATTTAGCCTTCAGAAGGAGGAACAAAATACACAAATTAAATACAATGAAATACGGACACACGCGTACAATTATTATTTTTATTTTTATATACTTAATTTTCTCACTACATAATTAATCACACGCTTAACCGCTATGAAAAATCGGAATAGCTGCGGCGAGATTCGAACCCAACATACCTAAAAAGCACTAAACGCATTCTCTAATAACTAATCCCCACGGGTAACTTACATTATAGAATATTTGGCAAAAATGTCGGCAAAGCGGTTTAACTTAAATTGATTTTTTATCAAATACATTTTTTTAAGGAATTGATAACGTTCTTCTTGTATGAATAACTTTCTCTGATTTGATATCTAAGTACCCGCATTATAATCTCAACAAACTTTTAAAGGCCAACCTAGGTGAAATTCACCTTTTCTCTAAAGAAGAAATTCAACATTTCAAAATATCCCTGTTGATCCTAGGATGTTGCAAATCTCCCAGTTGTTAACAAAAGCACTACATGGAATTCAAAGAAACCCTTCATGCAAAACGTAAATTAAAACAACAGCTCAACTAATTCTTAAGACACCCTCGGTGAAATTAATATTTTTCTTCAAACCGACCGGTTGTTGTGAATCTTCCAACTAATTTCAAAATAACTAGATATAACGTGAAGAAACCTTTCCTTAATTAATAATACTTAAGGAAAAATTTGTACTCACTTAAGGGACACGCTCGATGAAATTCACTAATTTTCGAAAATAATGCACATTTTTGGAAATACTAAAAAATCTGTTTAAAGTAACGAACAATTTCGCAGTAATTTTTGTAGAACTCTTCAAGTAAAAAGCACAGTTTTACACGTAGAAAGCATTCAAAAAGCCACTCCTCCCCACTAAACTAGTTGTTGATTTAAATTAATTTATTGTTCTAGACCTTAAACTTTTATAAAATGTAATTTATAATTTTATTTAATAGAATTTACAAGACTTCTACTTGGCAAAGAAATAAAATAAAAGCGAAAAATGGTAAAAACGTACGTAATTTTTTTATATAAGGAATAATTTTGTACTGAAAATTATTCTAGAGACAAAAATGTTAACCCTCTGATGTTCATACTGCAATCATATAAAATATCAACGGTCTCTTTCCTTCAAAAATTCTCATATTGATTATTGGCCGCTTGCTCGATATTTTATAATATAAATATTTCTTATAGTGCTACAAATGTGATACTGTCCATTCCATTGGAGAAAACAGTAAAATCAGACCAGCAAAATAATATTTGCCCAGAGCTGTAAATATGCATTCTTAAATCAAATTGTGCAATACAATTCCATAAGAAATAATACATCAGTACATATAATAAGATCAAAAATAAAAATAAAAATCCCGTTATTGATAAATTTGTTACTTGATTGTTAGTTATGTTGAAGATTGCACATGACACGCTTTGTTAATACAAATAAACAATCTCGAGTTTTAAAAGTTTACAACTTTAGAAAATACATCAAAGAGATTATTTAAAATAATTTTTAAAATATTTACAAACATCGGCATTTGACAAGACTCATTTGTGTCTTTCAATAGCTGCCACAGTTTTGAAATAATTCCCATTCTCTTTCTAATTTAGGCTTAGTTTTCACTACCCGAACATTCTACGCAATTTCAAATATCAGTAACAAAATTAAAAGAATTTTAAAGATAGATAATAAAATAAGCAATAAATGTTGTATCTCAATGCATAGTATTAGCAAATAATCTAATACTTACAGATTATTCAACACAGCAAATCCCACAACATTACAAGATGAGTATCGACCTCACGTTTCTAAGGTCAGTAAAAAAAACCGTCGTAGCTCGTACTATTTTAATTATTTTTTGAACCAGATTCGCACGTCTAAAATACGTGCCTTCTTTCAGAAGCTCCAGTGGGGCATTGCAGAGGTTCCTTCAGCAAAACCAAAATCCACGAGCAATCCCCGAAACTGTCAGAACATTAGGAGCGAATAGCATGCGCGAAACCGAAGGAAAACAGAGTGTGAAAGAGCGGGAGAGAGGAAGGATGAATCAGGCGCGGATCTATTGGGTGGCGAAACTTACATCACTCCCCTCCTCCAGAATTTTTTGACCTACCTTCACTTTTTTCTTTTTCACTGGAAAATGAAGACAAATTATTAAAAATATTAATATTTTTAAGACCGCAGTAAATTCTAGCGATACTTCTTATTAGATAAAAATCTTAAAAACATTGACAAATACATAATAAAGTCGTGACTGGGGTTGTGAAGAAGAAAAATTATCCTACGTTGAATAATTCTAGTTATTAATAGTTTAAAACTTTTTTTTGTAAGTTTATATAAACACATTTCTGAAATTTACTATGATTGCAAAGGATTGCAATCATATAGTAATTTTCAATTTTATTCATTCACTTTGTCCTGTCTATTTTCTGTGCTGTCAATTTGACAGTTTATTATAGAATTCGTCAGTTTTGATATAATCTTTAACTTGGATAAATATGAAGTTGTTCCGCCTGCAGGGAAATGCTTCATAACTCAATTTCAAGTCATCACATTTGCACTTAAGAATAAAATGATGAATTTTAAAGAGTGTGATGTGTGATGCATATACATTTAAAACAATTAAGTTTTAAAAATTTAGTTTCACGATTCTAACTTAAAAATAGTTACATTTGAAGCGAAGTTTGGAGTTGTTTAGTTTTTAACGGCTCAATTAAACTAACATTCGTTATTTTTAAACCTTCGAATTATTATTTTAAAAATTTTATTTTATTTTATTTTGACCTATGAAAATGACAGTGAATATTTTTTTTGTACCGAATTTCCATTTTTTAGTACTAAATTCTATCCATACACTTGGAATTTCATTTGATACTATACATGATACGATACCTTATACTTTGTATCACATTAAAATTTCTCATAATTTCAATTCATAATTATAGTTTTAAATGCTTAATTACGAAATGGTTCGATTTCTTAGTACTTGCAACTAAAGCAATTCAGCTACCAAAGGTAAAATTAACATATATTTTTTTTAAAGTTATACTTAATTTTTAAATGCCCAAGCAGGTATAAAATCTGATAATTAAAAATAGAGAGTTCTTAATGCTTTTTTAAAATTATTAAATTTTTACAGGAATTTAATTTGAACTTAATCAGTTTCTTAATCATGGAAATCCTATTAAAATTCATTTTAATACTCCTTGGAGTGATTATAAAATCACTTCAAATCTTATTTAAAAAATCTTATTAAACACGTTAAATTCCTTTAAAAATCCCTTAAAATCTTTTGAAATATTCTTGGGCCTTATGGGCCCTATAAAATCCATAAAATTTTCCAAGATTATTGAAAATTCTGTAAAACTGCATACAATTTTTTTTAATTCTTTTAAATATTTTAAATTTCTTAAAAATTTTAAAGTTGCCTGCAAGTTCATAGGAATCTTTTTAAATTCCCTAATATCTCTGAAATCCTTTGAAATCCCGTAATATACTTCATATACTTGAAATGTTTTTAAAATATTTTTAAAACGCGCTGTAATATCTGAAAAGCCCTTTAGAAAATTTGAAATGATATTAAGGGCATGTGAGACTTTAATATATGAGCAATTTAGTTTTTCACACTTTTGATCAACAATTTTAAATTTTTCATAAAGTAATAGCACCCCGACGTAAAGTACAATCACGTGGGCGTCTGGACACTAATATTTTTCTGAGAACTAAAAAATTTTGGATAACAAGTATGTGAAACTAAATGCTTAACATATGGCAAAGTATCGCATGTCCTTTAATCACACACACACGCACACACACAACGGTTAAAAGTTTCGAAAATTCCTTAAATTCAATAAAACCATTGGAAATACTATGAATTCCTTTGAAATTTGTTCAAAAATTCTTTGAAATCCTTTAAGTACTTTGCAATCTATTGAAAACCTCTCAAATCTCTCGAAATCTTTCAAATCTTTTACAGTATTTAAAAAAAAGTTGGGTAGAACGGATTTTAGGGCCGATGCAAGACTTCTGGTCGTCAATATTCCCCTATGAATAATAATACGTCCATTTTTTATGCCTGCAAATATTTGAAGGAAAGCACCTAACCTTTTTTTAAAACAAGAAAAAAGAACCCTAAGTTTGAGAAAATGCTGGTAAAATTGATGAATTGATGATTTAAAAATGAGTTTATTTTAATGTTAAATACTTTATATTTAGACGCGTTCTAATGCTTTAAACGCTTTGATTTTTAGTGAAGTACTCAATATTTAAATTGAAAATTTTTTCAGTTAAGAAAGTTTTAATTTTCATGATTTTGACAAATGTTTTTTAACCTGGAAATGACCATAAACTTGTTTTTGTTTTCAGAGGCTACCCTCAAACATTTATATAGAGTATACAATTATTCGTATACAATTCTCCGAAGCGCCCCCCCCCCTCCCGTCACTTCACTGGATCCACGCCTGGGATGAATACGGGGGATGATGGTACGATACGAAGGTGGAGAGGAGTTGAACAGAGGGTTGAATGTTGGAGGTGGTACGTGCATGGTAGAAGGGTAGAAGGGTAAGTCTCGTCGGTGGTTCTGCTGGAGCGTCGGGCGTCGACCGGCAGTCGAATTTACAACCTCTACGGGGTAGGTTTCGCTCCGGGAGTTGAAAAAACTCAAACGGCTCGGAATCATCCTCCACCTTCTTTCTACCCTCCTACTCCCTATCGCAATCTTCTAGTTTCCCCGCGACTCTTGCGCTCATTCCTTGGTTCTCTTTTCCTCCATCAGTTAGGAACCTTTTCGTTTTTTTTCCTTTTCTAATAATACTAACTATATACATTGCCAAGGATCCTTCCAGATACTATCCAGTTTTGGAAACGGGTCAGAATTGCTACCGAATCTGAAGGAGAAATTGGGTAAGCTAGAATAATCTGCATTTGAATCTGGACTTGAAGTATGATAGGGGTTGATCATGATTTCTTGCTTGCGATCGATGCAAAAGTCATAAAGTTGGGGAAGCACGTGTCAAAATATACGTCCGGGAGGAATTGCCTTTATGTAGATTTTAGATGTGAATGGAGCGGGGAAAATATTTTGAGGAAATAAAGTAAAGTAAATGGAATCGTGAATATGAATCATTTGTAAATAAAACTTAGGGCATTCCTTATTCGTGGGCGATTGGGATAGAAATTTTTAAACTGAACTGATAGAATTGAGTTAAAGATATTATTTTGAAAAAATAAATATTTTGATCGGCTTCAATCAATAAAAAAAGGAAAACAATTTTCTTAGAATCACAGAAAAACTGTATTGATAAAGTGTACAATAAATAAATATTTTTTGTCATTAGGAAGTCAAGACCTTTGGCGTATATAAATTGTCTTGATGCAAAACTAATTTGGTTGATTTAAAGAAAATTTCCTTGGTTTAAACAAATCATTTCTTTAAACCTTTTATCCATGAAGAGTTTCTTTGATTCAAAGAAACCTTTTTCTGTGAGTAAAGGAAATGGAAGTTATTAAAAATCACGTAGATCTTTCATCTGAATGTTTAGTGCAGAGTGTTTTAATGCATACAGAATTGAGCTAAGAAATTACCGGCTTAAGAAGATAATTTATATAAGAAAAGAGGAAATGACACAATTCGTCAACACTTGCTTTTGCCATGGTGACATTTACAGAAAAAGTTATCTTTTGAACGTTTTCTCTGATGATATTTATAAGGTAAAATCCAGAGCCTGAAGCTATTTATGGTCATTTTAAGTGCGAAGCATTATAGCTATTTGGAGCATGAATATATTGTTTGAAGTGTGTATCGAGCGTAATAGAGATAATTTCAGTGGAACGATAATTCTAAACTACCATGGTGATAAAACACACAATTATCAGATAATTTTTATATAAAAAAACTTAATAGTTCCTAGAATCTCTTAAATTTCAAATGACAATTTTTATTCAAACTTACTGATAACGACTACCTTAAATATATAGAAGATACAAATTAAATTTAGATTGGTTACAATTAGGATATAATTAATGTCGATTTGAATATTTTAATCTTATTTATCTTGTTTCCATCTATTTAAATAATTCTATTTTTCAAGAAATGTATTTTGCAATAACATAATTAATTTTAATAAATAGAAGAACAATCGCGAATGAAGGGTTTCAAATTATGAATGGACCTAAAGTACAGAGCTTAGAAGTTCAAAATTCAACAAAAATTTTAATCTTATAATAAGAAACAAGCATGTTAATAAGTTCAGACAACAGTTTAAAATTATAAATGATAGGACACTTCTGCGGAGTGACGTATTTAACACACTGGGTTGCATTGCATCCCAGCAACAAAGATTGTGGTAACAAATATATTATTGATTAGTTAAACTTGACAAGTGTTTTAAAACTTCTTATGAGCTTATATTTTAAAGTAATACAAAAAGTAAAATTAACAATAGTAAAAAAATTGAAATGTCAAATGAAAATACAAAAATGACCAATTTTACAAGTGGTCTTCGGGTGATTTTCACCCCAGTGTGTCAATCAAGGGTTAAAGAGGGCAAGTATTTGGAAACTAACCCCGAACTATTATAAGATAAACAAAATTTGTAATGAAATCAACATTAGATGCTTTATAATATTGGAATCGTGCTTATAATGTAAATATTTAAATTGGGAATCTTATTGAAATTAGAAAATTGTAAATTAATGTTAAATTAAAAACTTATAATTTCCTCAAAGCATCCTGAATTAACTCTTTTAAATTACAAACAGGCCCTAATTTAAATCCACATCCAAAACAAAATGTAACAAATTTCAACAAATTCATTTGTATAACTTACTATTTTGTTTCGTGTAACTTATATCTACGACCTACATTATAATCTTGAAATTTGAATATGTGTTTCAAGGTAACAGCTGTTTTATAACATTCTACATTATAAAATTTTCCGAAAGTTCAAGATTCTACTTTTGAATTTCGCGAACTACTTTCTGTGATATATTCAGTAAATTAAGTATTAGGCATACTTCGCTTGAGCGCAAATAAAATCAAAATGTAAAAGAGAACCCATAAGTTGAATCCTTCCATTGAATTCGTTTTTCGCGGATAATTTGATCGAGGAAATCTGATTCAGAGTCACTGCAATTCCTGGTATTTTCCCAGAGAAATAATTCTCGTTTAAACAGACTGCAGACTAGATGTCCGGAATGAATTCATAAACCTAGCATTTTTACAAGCGTCTATTTACTTTCCTTTCAAAAAATTAAGTTTTAATTATCGCAAATTGAAATCTACTTCCTTTTCATATTCAGATGTTCTGCAGAAAGATACTTTTGTTGGTGCAGCTTTATGATTTTGTCAAACAGACAAATATTTATACAAATTTCTAAAACAAATTTGTATTTAAATAATGTCTAAACATACACATATATTTAATTAAATATATTTTTACTAGTCACAAGAAAATAGTGAGTGACAACATAACATCAACTTTTTTATTTAAGATGAGTTAATAACATTTCTAGCCACGTTTGGAGTAAGTCTTACCATAAAATCAAATTTACGGAAAAATAATAAAGCCTTTGCGAACCGTGGCACATTTGCAGCACTGTGCAATGGTAGGTAAGCACAATCTCGTTCTCATATTGTACTTTAATAGCAAGGTAATTATCCATTGCTGTCACATGCCCTGTGGGGTATCAAACCCTCCCCTTTTTTGCGTCAGTCAATGTGTTAATACCTCGACATTGATTTACTGCTTTCTCATTGATTGTTCAACCCTATTACACGAAATCGAGCTTTCAATATCATCCCCTTTCAGGCTGCTTGACACTATTCTAATAATTACATTTTCAAATTAAGTAATGCCGTTTTTATCATTAGGTCTTATAAAATTAATAAGGGTTGTAAATTTTAAACTTAATTATAAAAGAATATTTCACTATTGTTTCATATAAATAACAATTAATACTCTTTTTTTTAAATATGCTCTCCCACTTCGCGCTCGTTTTCTTACGTTTAATTCGTACAATTAAACTACATTCTTTCAAATATCATAAATATTATAACTTAAATCGAAAACTGCGATTTAAACTTCGGAGGAATTATAGCAATAAATTTTAACTGGAATTTTGTTCAATTTGTTTTTAAAAAAGGTTCTCAAAGCACCTACGGCTTTCACAATTACATTCTCATTGCGAAACTCGTGTTCCGCGCTCAGTAATTTGTGTCCAATTGAAAAACTTCATCAAGATAATTTGTAAATTTTGTTCAAATCTACTAAGGACAACGCTTTAAAGTTACTGATCTCTTCAAAATAAAAATAGCATATATTTGAAAATGATCCAGCTTCTTGAACTTTTGTCTAATGAAGAAATTTCATCAAAATAGTTTCGAAATACAAATATTTTATATCTAGTAGAAATTTGGATTGATATTTCTTAATCTATTCAAAAAATTTCTTTTTCCTTTTTTTGAAAACTTTCAAATTGTTGAAAAACCTATAACTTACTTAATTTTTATTAAATTTAAAGCTTTCATTAGGATTATTTGCAAGTCTTTTTTCCGTGTACCAGAAAATCTGACAAAAATTTCTAAAACTCACACCAATTTTCTTTTAATTTTGAAAAAGCTCTAACTTTTTGAATTTTTGTCTAATCGGAAAATTTAACTTATATATTTTTCAAATATATTTTATATCTAGTATAAAATTTAAATGAAATTTCTTAATCTATGAGAAAAATTTTTTTTCTATTTTTCTGAACATTTTCAACATTTTCAAAAGTATATAACTTTTCTTATTTTCATCGAAATTATAAATATAAGAAACTTTGACAAAACATTTTTAAATTTCAAAAAAAATTTTTTTCAAATTTTGAAAATGCTCTAAATTCTTTTTTGTTAGAAATATCTGCTTAACGAACTAAACCTTCATTTGGGAACCTTAAGAAGTGCATCAAAAGCTGACGCGATTGGACGAAGCCTTCAAAAGTTAGCGTAGCTACAACATTCCGGCAACGATACATACAGACAGACAGACACCGACAAAATTTTATTATTTTCGGACCTTGTGAGTGCCGAAACGTAAATATCCGTTAAAAACCAGGCATCAAAAATTTGAACGATTATATTAAACACTCTCATGAATGAGAATGTAAAAAATTGTCTCTCTTTTGGACAAAGCTAATCGTACGAACCATGAGGGTACGAATACCGAAAATTAACAAACTTGATTGGCGAACTACACGCAAACAGAAATAACATCGAGTCAAGAAAATATCGTTAGGAATAAAGACAATACCAGGATATAGAATAGCAGGATAAATTTTTAATTGAAAATATTGCTTCCTTCTAAATTTGTAATGCTTTGAATATTGAAAAAATTGTTTACCACTCAACGATTTTAAATGATAAATGAACGCCTGACATTTTATTTCTGTACTGGTTAACCGCATTATATACTATTCATTATTAACTCGATTTATGTATACGTTATTCCAAATACCCACATTGCAATGGAAATGTTTAGAGACATACAATGATTGTAAACAATTGTTTTTTAATTATTGTATGTGTTACAGTTTTAATTTTGTTCCAATCTGTTAAAAGGTAATCAGAAGGATTCAAAAGATTCGGCAGTTTTTGGGTGATGGAATGAAAATTTCGAATCGGTCCCTGCGAATTATATAAACATGAACACCTGGAAATAGAAATTAAAGAACACAACAGAAAGCCTCAAAATAGTAAACTAATTTAAAGTCGGTCGATTTTCTAATCAAATTTAAAATTAAACTGTAAAATTCTAAAAATATAATTTAGCTGATTTCTGCACAACAATCAGTTTTTAAATAAAAAACAACTGATTTGACATTAAGAGATTGTTTATTACACTAGAAAACTAATAGGCACGCTATAAGCCCGATTATTTTTTTGTCGCGCGCAATTTTCAAATGAAAATATAAAATTTATATTACTAACAATTTTTTTTGTATTTCATGCTACACATGAAAATGCTAATGTTTATCTAAAGCGATAAAAAAAAGAACAAGGATAATATATTGGATAATAGATCAAAATTTATAGCTTAACTTCAGAAATTATAATCCGAATATTTTTGTACAATATACATAGGTACAATCAAACATTTCTGTTCAAAAATACTATTTTACGACGGAGGACACTAACATAACATAAAACATATTTGTTTATTATTCCAAATGCTCTGTTAAACCTAGCGTTTTTGTTTAAAATAATTGTACAGGTGAATACTGGTGCGGGAGAACATTGTTAAAAATTGTTAAGTGGTATTTAAAATCTATGTCCATTTCCCGGTAACAAGGTGTACATAACCTACAATTGTTCAAAATTTTGATATCTTCTTTGAAATCCAAAGTTTTTTTTATTGAAAGTGTCGATTCAGCTACAAATCACCAACAAACCCAAAAAATTGTGAATGGAATGACTCTGAATGAAAATATGGACTATGACAAAGGCACCGAACGCGTCCTCGGGTTGCGGATAGAGGGTCCCTGTACTAAGGGTCTCTGCTGAATATGGTTACAAAAAAATTGATAAGGAGTCACGGGCAATTGTTCAGGGGCGGTCCCGAAGGAATTAACCCCCAAGCGGAGGTGTGAAAACCGTGACGAAAGCTGAATAGCACCTGGGTGATGTGTCTAGAACGGTGACTCTGATATACCGGGCGACCTCTCAGAGTACGCAGCCTTATCCTTGTATGCGGGGCTCAATAAGAATGGACGAACCCTTTTCCCTAGCTTCTCGTGGGAACAACAATGATAACACCAAACATAGTTGTTGTAAGTGCGGTTCAAAGCAACAGAACGCGCAGGGCTCCCGGTAATGGGTCGGCCAAGAATGCCGACCACTCTAGAGTTGGGGGAGCCAATGAAGATGGAGTCAGTACGATGGATTGGCGGAATTTTTGTGCTTTTAGGTGGACGGAGCGACAAAATCACGACTTGCTAGAATGCTACGATGCGAGTGTAACCCCTGAACGAGAAAATTACATGGCACGACTGCATGCTCTGTGGTATGAGAAACACCTAGAGCAAATGCATCAACTCGCCATAAAGATAGGCTGGGCAAGACAGTATGCGTCCCGCCTTCTGTGTGTGATTGACTATATAATATCTGGCAGGCATTTTACCGCCAACGTTCAAAAGTTCGAGCGCGAGCTCCGGATCCGTTACTACACACTTACCAAGTCAAAGCTGCTAACCATCAGGGAGCATATTGTTGAGAGAATACGGATACTATCTGACGCCAAGAAAAGTTTAGAGCGGAAAGAGTAGTAGGTCAAAGAAAGCCAACAGTTTCTCTCTGACCCATCTCGACTCTTTCAAGACCCTTCAGTTGCTATCGACCACCCGCCCAAACTAGAGGAGGTCGAAGTCTTCTGGAGAGAAGTCAATGAAATGCAACATATACTTGACGAAGACTCAAAGAACATAAATAGCTTAAAGGAGCTGTGTAATGCCCTCGTAACAACACCTGAGGAAGAATGCCCAACCATCACTACCGAGAAGGTGAAAAAAGTATTGAGAGGTATGAAAAACTATTTCGATCCAGGATCAGATGCTATCAAGACCATCTGGTGAAAGAAGTTTCCTTCAACCCACCACCATCTAGCCCGTATTTTCACCTCATATTTGAAGTCGGAAGAGCCAATTCCGTAGTGGTTGTTGGAAGGCCGTACTGTACTCCTGCTAAAACTGGGCAACTTAGCCGACCCAAACAATTACGGGCCAATCACTTGCCTGAACAGTCCGTATAAGATATTCACATCTATCCTAAATGATAGGATTGTTCGGGCAATCGGACCTGTGTGGCAAGAAATGTATGAACAACGCGGCTCAAAGAATAAACTTATCATCTGTCTTTTGGAAAGCTTAAAGGTCCATCCGCAAATCGTGAGGTGCATAGAGAGATTGATGCCACTTTGGAAAACCAGATTTACTATCTCATCTGGAAAAAAATGTCTTTCAGGGCGACTCCATGAGCCCACTCCTCTTTTGCCTCAGATTATTGCCACTATCTCTAGCACTTTTACCCAGGGGTGCCTTTGCGGCAAACCTGCAAATCGAAAGCACAAGGACACGCATATATTTTACATGGATGATCTTAAGATCTATGCTAAAAATAAAGAGCAACTACATGTAGCTCTAAGGATTGTCAAACGATACACTACGGAAATAGGAATGGAATTTGGGTTAGATAAATGGGCGAAGGTTTATTTTAAGCGAGGAAAACTTAATGGCATATCTGAAGCCCCTGAGCTCGTCGATAGAAGCGCTATACGACACCTTTGCAATGGAGAGACTTATACGTAGCTGAGCGTACAACACAGCCGTATTCAGGGTGTGACATTTATAAAGGATAGTCTCCGAAGCAGATATAAACAGCTCATCCGGCAGATTTGGTCTTCCGAACTGTCGGCGAGCAACAAAGCATCTGCAAACGAAGATGCTTGCCGTCCCGGTAGTACTCTATTCATTTGGAGTGGTTCCATGGACGAAGAACGAGCTCAGATCCCTTGATAT
>JAAAKG020195877.1:0-24099 GCA_010014905.2 Druon quercuslanigerum
CAGCAATTTTCTGCTATTTTATCCATTTTTTGCAATTTTATAAATGTTTGAGGGGACTATGGACCAAATTTATTGAAGAATCAGATCAAGCAGATTAAACTACATAAAAATCTTTGTTAATCCGGGTCCACAAAATTTTTCATACCAAGATAATCCCAATTTTCTTCAATTTTTGCAATTTTTGATGGTTTTTTACAATTTTTTTTTAATAAAATTTTTAAATTTTTTAAAATTTAAAACGGGTTATGATTAAAGTACGATCGAAATTAGTATTTCACAGATCAAAATACATGAAAATTATGCTTGCCTTAGATCTAAAAATTGTTTTTGCCAAAACATCGAATTTTCGCTATTTTTTGGGGTTTTTTGCAATTTACTCGAAATTGAAGGCTGGACGACCTTAACTGACTTGAAATTCGTGTTTAGCAGGTCGAAAAACATGCCTGTAGGTAGGTGGCGCCCGGTGTACAAACAATGTTTTTTTTGTGTGCCGGTGTATTTAACCAAGAAGATGCACGTTTAGCTAAAAAAACTAATTTTCTGCCAAAAAAGACAAATTTTCATCAAAATATGTACATGAATTTTCAACCAAGTAGTAGAGTTTTTTCTTATTAAAACTCACAACTTAAAAAAATTGTTATTTATTTCATTTATTATTTAGTTTATTATTATTATTTAGCCTCTTCAGGAAATACTATTTTTTTGAAATATGTGAATTTTTTTAAGGCTGAGAATATTTATTTAAAGAAAGGCTATAGAAAAGAAAAACATGAGAAACCGGTAAGTAATGAGATTGTTTAAGAGATTTAACTCAGTTCAAAACAATGAGATTGCAATTTCTTGAAACTTAAAAATAGGATAAACCCACAAATTGAGTTTTTTGTGTGCATATAAGACAGTTAAAACGCACATTCACCTTCCTTATTTTTTATTTGCGTGTATTAAAAGCGTAGACAGTTCAAAATTCGAGAATAAAAAATTGTTTAATAACAATAGTATATAAAAATTTTCAACAAGTTAAATAAATCAATAAATTATTATACCTAGCAGATGCAAATAAAATAAATCATATCTACTTTTAATTATTTACTCGATGAACCAACATAAATTTGGCTCATTATGTTTAACCGTCTCAGAGATATTTTTTTATAACTAAAGAGGATTAAATTAATTCAAATGAGTTGACAAAATTTATAATCTAAAATTTTCTATTGATTTCTATAAAATTAGGTCGAAATTAGAAGAATTTAGGGGAATTTAAAAGATTTGGATACAATGACTAAGATTAAGGTAAACAGAAAAAGTTTTTTAAATTCCAAAAATTCCCATTGAATATGGATGAATAGACGTAAATAAAATTAATAAATAAGAATCTCATAAAATTCATTGAAAATCAAAGTGAATTTAAAAGTTATCAGCGTGCATTTAAAAAAAACTTGAATGTCTGAAAAAGATTTAATCTATTTAGTGGATTGCAAGAGAATTTTAAAGAGTCCAGGGTGAATTCAAGAGATTTAAAAGAAAATGCAATAATATTCTGAAATTCTTGGGTTGTCTGGTTTAATTTATAAAAAAAAAGTGATGTTTTTATTTTATAAAGTGACTAAAAGTGTTATCAATTTGAGGGGGGTGGTCGTGCTAAAGTTCACGGCTGGTAAAAAGGGGGAGGGTAGTTACTGGAAGTAACGTCATTTTGTTTTTTTTTTGTTTTTTTTTTTTTGCTGAAATTCAACAAATTGACTGAAAATTGATTTCTTTTGTTAAAAATTTATTTTATTTTGTGCAAATAATATCTTTAAATCATTTTGGCTTAAATTTGTCTTTAACATTCATTCGACTGTTTGGCTTAAAAATTCGAAATTTTTGTAGAAAATTAAACTAAGTTTGGCTTAAAATTCATCTTTCTTGATTAAACTTCACTTCTATTATGAAGTATTCAAATACTTTTTTTAAATTTGTCTTTTCGCATAAAACTCCTCATTTATTGTGGAAAAGTCGTATTTATGGGTGGAAAATGAACTTTTTTGTTAAAGATTCAACTTGATTAAAAATTGATCTTTTTCAGATAAAAATTTTCCACTTGTGCTTAAAAATTTACCTATTTTGGTTAAGGGTTCAACTATTTGGTCAAAAATTCGTATTTTTTGGGGGAAAAAATCAACCGCTTGGTTCAAGTTCATCTACATTGTAAAAAATGTCTACAATTTAATGATTATTTTAGTAGAAAATGTATCTGTTCTGTAGAAAATTTCTTTTTTTGGCTCGAAAATTCAACAATTTGGTAAAAAATTGAATTATTTAGTTCAAAATTAATTTTTTTATTTAGGTTCATGGGGCTGAAAATTTGTTTAATTTCAAAACTAAATTTTAAACTAAAAATTTTAGAATTTCCATTTTTGATTACAAAAATTCGTTTTTAGTTGAAAATTCATCCATTCGGTTTAAAGTGATCTTTCTTGTTAAAAGATTAAGGATTAAAGATTAATTTTGTTGTTAAAAATTCATCTTCTTGAGTTAGAAAATACATCTTTTTTGTTAGGATTTTTTTCTACAAATTAAACAATTTTGTTGAAAATTCAATAAATTGCGATCCGAAATCTTATAAATTAAAAATTAAATTAAAAATTAAAAATCAGGTAATGGAGGGTGGGAGGATAACACAGCGTTGCTAGCGTAGTTTGTGTACGACTCGTAATTAATATTTTTAGCACAATATAAAATTATATATTTTCATTAGGCAATTCGAAGTATTTCATTACTGAATTAGTATTTTCCCACAAATAGTGATTACATCTTTATCTGTAATTAAATTAGTAGAATTTCACTATTTAATAGTCATATTTCACCTAGTTAAAATAAGGTATCAAATAAAAAATTCTGCAGAAAAATTTAGAATATTTATAATGCATTTATAATTTAAAATCCTGCATGTAATTTTATTAAATTTGGTAAAAAGCGACAAGAAAAAAAATCCGGCCTTCAAATTCTTATCCAGCTAGACCCTTTTTCAAATCATTTATTTAATTATGCTATTCGTGATTTTGTCCGTATCAATGCTTTTCAAATTATGATGAATAATCCAAAAACTAAATATTTTATTTAAAAAAATTATAGTGCGAATTCCCTGTTCTTCGCTCCATCCTAATATTTATTGTCAATAATACTCCACTTACCATCACCATCTTCCAAAAAAAAACCAAGAATTCATTGAGAAATGAAATAAAATTCTACTTTTTTTAACTGTAAGATGTTAACTGCTGAGCCGATGACGAGAGTATTTTGAAAAATATGCGCAGTGTTCGCCTTTTATTTCAAAATTTATTTGCAGTGCTTTAGAAACGGATACGTAAAACTAACATGCATATCATTCGTGTTTCGCTTAAACAAAAAAAAAGATTCGACTTCATCATTTTAACAAAATTTGATCAGCTCGCTTAGGGTTAATTTGACGTAAAATTCCGCACACCCGTGTAGAAATCTTGTTGTGATATTGTTGAGGGCATGATGAGGTTTCTCTTTATTGTTAGGGTGTGCATGAGGCAAATTTTTAGGGGCCGTAACAGTTTGGTTTCACAAAATTGTTAGGGGCCGTCAAAGGAAATTTGTTGAGGGCCCTAACAAGAATCCTTAATAACTCCAAATTAATGTAAGGTGCCCTCGTTAAGGCCCCAATAGGGCCTTTTTGCAAAGACATGTCATTCTTGTTTTTTCCATTGACTGAATAAGTCTGAAACTTGGTGGCATTAACGTACAGTTTAATTGTGGTCAAGTTTTTAGATTCTGTACGTAAATAATTCATTTTAGACATATATTAGAATTTGAAAATTGAATATTATTGTGACGTAAAGTATTTATTTATAGGTTAGGTCCAGGTTTTTGAATTTATGTGCACTATTCTATGAAATTGATAGTTTCAGGTATCTCAAAAGTAGATAGTGATAAAAAAATACAATTTTTGTATATAAGGAAATTACGGACAGTGTTTTAATGTATAAAAAATATATATACATTGATATTTGTGAACGAATTTTCACGCGTCTTCACATATGCTTCAAAAATTGGTTCTCCTTTCTTATTAACCAACTAAATAAATAGAATCATGTTAGATAATTTGCATGAAATAATCTACAATTCATATTACTAAAAATAAATAAATATAAACATAATTTTTTCACATGTGGCACGCGTTGAACACACTGACCTAACCTATAAACTTCATTCACAACGCTCTTGTTTGCTAATCTGCCAAAAGGTTTATTTTAATCTGAGTATTCACCGCTATCAATTTAATATGAGAACAATAATTCAGTGAAACTTTAAACTTCTGAAAATGGTCCAAAATTTTCCAAAAATGGTCCAAGAGTTTGTATTTACGTGGTGTTAACGCAGAGCGTGCATGCACGCGTGCACAGTTAGAACGAATGAGGTCAGGTCCGGCATAAATCGAGCATTTCATACCTCCTGTCAGATTCTTCAATTATTTTTTTCGTATTTAAAAAAAATGTTTCGATCATTCAAATGAATAAGGGCCTAAAGCGATCCTGTCCAGGGCCACAATAGGGGGCTTATTACGGAAGTCATCTTAATTGAAAGAGTTGCCATATTCGGACCAAAAAAGGTTCTGATGAAGGGCACCCTAATAAGGGTAAGCTGTTAGGGCCCTTAACAAAGCCCCAATATTTTTAAGGACTATTGGGGCAATTCCTACACTGGCTACTAGGACTAGCGCTTGACCGAGTAGTTTTACGGGAAATTCAGCAATACTAGTCAGTACATAATTTTAAAAGACTTACACTTTAAATCTGAATTAGATAGATTTCATTAATTAAATTAGAGAGAAATCTGGTGATGGGTGAGGCGTGGAAGGGGGTAAAACAACACTGTTACGTTATATTTTTAACAAATATCAGCATTATAGGAAATCCATATATATTTCCAAAATTATAGTACACAAATTCAGAGTTTAGTAATATCACAATAAAAGATTGTTATAATGTTACAAATACTGCATATTAGTAGGGGTAAATAATTTTTTTCATTTTTTCCATTATTCTGTGGAAAAATATAAAAAATCAGGTTTCCACGAATGTGTCTATCTGTATGTGTTTGCAGATTTTTACTTTGTTAGCAAGATAAGTTCCGAAGAAATTCACAAAGTGGATAGGCCTTTGGTACAATTTTTTTTGTGTATTGGATTGAAGGTCAAGTTCGTTAGCCAGTTATTTAGGATACAAATTAAAAAAGTAGGAGCCTGTTCAAATTTTTTTTTGTATTATATATATTTTGTATTGATATTCAAGATGCTTTAAAAACAAATACTTTCTCCAAATTACTTTTTTTAATGAAAAATATTTACTTACAAGATGAAAAAAAAGTAAAGGAAAACATTGCTTTTTGAAAGTCCTGCAAGATTATCGTAACAACTTTGCGACTTTTTTCGAAAAACGATAATTTAAATTTTGCCGGACAGAAAATAATGGTCAAAAACTATACCTAACACTCAGGAGATTAATTATTTTAACGTTAAAAGATGTTTGTCTTAAAATAGATTTTAAAAATTTAGCAAAAAAATTCATACAGAATTTCATAAAGGGTGAATCACAAATTACCTGACACAAATGCAAAACACATGAATTTTTAAACAAAAATAAAAAAATTACATTATCAGTTCAAATAATAAATTTTCAAACGAGGAAAAAGTAATTTTTTACAAAATAGTTAAATTTTCAACCATAGTGATGAATCTTTGATGACAAAAACAATATTCACAAAAAGTGTAACAATTGATATTTCCATTAAAAAATATATTAATTTTTAATTAAAAGTAGTTAAATTAAACCAAAAAACAACATTTTTTAACAAAGAATTAGAATCCTTAACCAAAACAGACTTATTTTTAAAGCAAAAAGAGGAATTTTCATCAAAGGAGGCGTTTTCTACCATACACATTTTCTTCAGCCAAGAAAGAAAAAAATTCATCCAAAATGTTTAATTTACAAAAAAAGAAATTTTTTACATAAAGTTAATACCAAAAAGATTAATTTTCTACAAAAGGATTAATTCTTAACAAAATACACAAACTTAAAACCTAATTTTGAAATTTTAAATGAATTTCCAACTCAAGAGATGAATTTTCTATGAAAAAAGGACAGGTTCTCAACAAATTAGATTTTAAAACAAACAGATAAATTTTTTAACTAATAAGATTTTCAGTTAGAAAATTAAAGTTCAATAAAAGCAAAATAATTTCTAACTAAAGAAATGAATTTAAAGAGAAACTTAATTTTCTACAAAAATATTCATCTTTAAAAAGGCGCATGAATCATCAAACAAATTTGCAATTTTTGGGAACTTTCAATCTTAAAGTTAAATTTTCAAACAAAGGAATGTTTTTAAATAAAAAGGTGAAATAGCCAATAAGAAAATTTATATCCTAAAGAAAATAAAAAAGTTTAAACAAAATACTGTTTCACTGTACGAGAAAATGTCACGACAGCAAAATGTATTTTATGCTAGACATTAAGATTTCGATTTTAAGAATTTATGCTCTTTGAATCAAAATTCGTAAAATATAACTAATTATTCATGAAGTTTTTCAGATTCTATTAGCGAAAAGTTAGCCAGTAGAGATTAGTACAAAGTTAGTAATTCGAGTATTTGAGAAAATTATGTAAAGGGATATACAATAATTTTAAAAAGTTAAAAAAATAGAAAAAGTAAAAAATAGAAAAGTTTAATAAAACGACGGAATGATGTAGCAATTACTCTCTTGAAATAATGATGGCAGTGATATTTACTTCCCTGAAAGCTTTTATGCGTTTTTACATATCTGCATTAGGATATCGTAGAATAGTTTTAATGGTGGGGGGGGGGGGGGGGGGGATACCCCAGGACAGTAGCTTTAACTTTTTTTTAATGAAATAAAAATATGAAATTATTTTTTTGCTTTTCGGTCAACTAATTTTTTTAAAACTCGATTTTTGTTCTTTGCAGTAGTTTTTTAAATAAAAATTCAAACGTTAAATTGATTTCATTTTTCATTGCATATTCGTGTCTATGGATATAAGATTAATCTGCTTCATTGAATTTCAAATGATTTGTTAAAAATTGGACTACTTTGTTCAAAAATCGTCATCTTAATTGAAGATCCATATCTCTGGTTAAAATCTAACTATTTTCTTAAAAATCTTTTTTTATTTTGAATAAAAGTTATTCTTTTTGACTTAAAATTTAATTGCTTGTTTGAAAGTTTAACTGCTTTGTTGAAAATGTATTGTGTTATTTGAAGATCCATCTCTATGGTTAAAAATCCCGTATAAAAGAGAAATATTATTCAATATTGGCTTAAGTACTTTTTTCGTGAAGAAATATTAGATTTTCAATACTTATTCGTGAAAAAAGTGATAGATTCTATGCTTAACAATAATTTATTTCTTTTTTACAAGGGATTTAATAATTTTGTTGGAATTTGTTTTTCTTTTTTTTCACAATTCAATTAGTTCCACTGAACAATTAACTATACCGTTTCTTAAAGAAAATAATTTTTTTGTTGAAAATGAATATTTTTTGAAGTTTTTGTTGAATATTGAAATATTTAGTGAAAAAGTGGTCATTAATGGTTTAATTAAACTGCTTCATTGTTTTAAATTGAAGCATTTTTTGTTAAAATATTAGCTACAACATATGACTATTTTGTTGAAGATTAAACTAATTTGTTCAATAAAGGTATTTTTGTTTAGAAAATTCATTTTTTTGGAAAGAGAATTGAATTACCTTCTAAACATTTTTATTTTTTTTGCTTGAATGTATTGATTCAAAAGTTAAGAAACTGTGTATTTCTTTTCGACTATTGTTTACTTAGAAAAAATAATACAAATACAGCTTAATTAAAGATTTAAAAATGTTTCAAATGAAAAAAAAATTATTTGGAATATTAAGTAACCCTATCATTTATCCTGAAAAGAAGTAACTTTTTAAGATTTATTAGAATAAAATGTTTAAATAAAGAATAATAATTAATAGAACATTGCAATTTAATTTTAAACTATTTGAAAATTGGTAGTTTACCGAAAAAGTAAGTAATCTTTGTGAAATTCGAAAAGACACCATCTTTGTAATGAATTTCACATAAAACTGCTACTTGCATTTTTGGATACATTCTCTGGGCAAAATAGCAGAGGATTGAATTGTCAAAATTAAAAGTTTGAGGATGGAAGTTATTCCTTGAACATTTCATAAGAAGTGAAATAAACAATTATTTACGAAATATTAATAACAAGCTCAATAACAAGAACATTTACTCCAGCTGAGTTTATCCTGTAATAAAGACAAAAAAAAATTTAACGTATAATGTGACACAATTTTTCATAACAATGGTGTTTTCATTCTGTCTTATGATAGCAGCATCACTAAAGGGAAATAATTATCCGCTTCATTTGTAAATAAAATATTTTTCATCCTTATTCTTGTTTTATATTTAAATCATTTTATTTCTCATAATTTGCATTTATTTTTACAAGAATTCATAAATATAAATATTGAATAACAATTTCTGCACCACAAAAATTTTCCGAAATATATGCCAAGTCTTAATCTGGTAGATAATTCTTGAGCTTAACACATCTTTCTTCACTGGATTAAAAATTTTCCTTAAAAGTACACAAATGTTGGAAAATATTTTCACAACATAAAACTATACGATACTCGCAAAGAAAAAGTTTTTAAAAATATTGCTTCTCTTAAATCTATTGATGTTTTGAAATAGATAGTCCGTGAATGATGGGGTAAAAAACCAGTCTCAGCCCAATATGTCGGGGTACATCTTAAGCCTTTGTTATTTTAATAATAATATAAAAAATAGTTTTATGTATTATTTCTTTATTTGTTATTGATTTCAATGTTGTTTAATTATTTATCATTATCATTATTTATTACTTTATCAAACCTAAGGTGACATTAAATACCACGTCGCATACACCCCTGTTTTTCCTTTTTCACAGAATTCCTCTTTTCTCCCATATTTTCAAGAAACTTATCCTTTTTTTCCTTAAAATACATTTCTATATTTGCAGTTTTTGGTAGAAAATGAATCATCGTGTTTGCTTTGGTTTGCAAATTTATTCATTTATTGAAAATTCAACTGCTTGATTCTGCTTTATTAAAAATTTATTTCTTTTGTTGAAAATTTAATTATTTGGATAAAAGTTCAACTTTTTTGTTACAAATTCAGTTACTTTGTTTAAAGTTGAATTCATCTATTGAAAATTCAACTGTCTGTGGTCGAATTAATTTTTTAAATAAACAAATTCAACAAAATTGTTTATATGTTTGTCACAATGGTGATTCAAGCTTTGTGTGATGATCTGTGACGAAGAAAGAAAGGGATGGAAAAAGCTTTCAATAAAGCGAGATGCACTTTTTAAACAACCCTTAATACTTATTTTTGTCAGTAATATTATGCATGAAATAAAGGAGGAGGGGGTGGATTCGGTCGTTTGTGTGAAAAGTGTGCAGGGTGTGGATGTACAAATAAATTGTTTTGAGCGGCACTATAGAACATGGTTTGTGGTTGTGAAGTATAATGGTATGGCAGTAGATTGGATCCATCCAAAGGATTTAAAAATGGACGAATAATTGACTTAATCCAATTATAATAACCGTTCTCAGAATTTACACGTATAAAAACATCAGGCCTAGATCCACCTGGCAGATTGTATCCACCAAAAATAAGAACACCAACTAGTTTACCGTCAAAAACTAAAGCAGTACCACCATCGTCAACGGTGAGGAATCTTTGTCCAACCGGCATAGTAGTACAAATATGGTTTTCAGTAATTTCATAGCGAATGTGATCTGTGTAGTGTAATTGACACCGCGTATTGCTTAGTATGTGCACACTCGTTGCCCGTCGTCGCCTGAAACCGGAGAAGACACTAAGTTTTATATTATAAAACAAATTTTTTGGTATTACGATATGAGTTTCAATGAGACGAAATAAATGACTCAATGGATTATATATAATTTTAAACATAAAATATTATTTTACACTAGCTATCATGAAGCTAACAGAGCAATATTTAATTCAGTACTTTCACCCACAGCCTTGTATGGCAGTGAGATAAAAATAAGTACAACAGGTATTCTAGATTAATTGAGAATCGGTACCCCTCTCCCTCCGTATAACAGTGGTAAAAGACGAACTCCATACAACACCAAGCTTCTTGTTTTTATCTTTAAAAACCATCGCAATAGATTTCAAGCATTGTATTGAAATAACTTATACATCATCTAAGCTCTCCCTTCTCTTCGTTCGCGGCTATGATGAAAGACCGGGTTCACCTGAGTAAAAGTTTGAACACAATAATAATAATAATAATAATAATTAAAATAATGAAGGTGTGACCTATCAAAGGTGTTTTCTCGTTGGTGTCGTGGTGGAGCTTGAGCTTTTCTTTCGTGACTTTGACGACTATTTTGGCGATAGCACTGCTACTGATAGGGTTTTCTATTACAGACAGGCAGATACCGAAGAATAGAGAGACTAAAAAGAAGAGAAAATCCATAAATAGTGTTGGGGAGTATTACAAAAATTTTGAAACGCTTGTCGCTTCCCGAGAATCTTCAAGATGCCCCTGGAACCACAGTTGGGAGCCACAGCATGCGGTATGCTGAGCTGCGAGATGTTCACGAGGATCTCTCTAATCAAACAGCTGGCCAACAAGAACATCTTTGACAAACGGTAAGCAGCGGGACATCAACTGTGTCAACTGAGAATGCTTTGGCTAGCGTTCGCTATTTGTAGCAAACCACCTCGGCAGAAATGCCGTGGGAGAGCGTCAAGTGGAAATTAGAATGAAAGAGGAATTTGAGCGTCTTTATTACGAACGTGCGAAGTTTGAAGCGAAAATAGAAAAAGGATACCATTTAAGGACGAAATTTGCTGCAAAGTATCATAATATAAACAAATTTGCACTAAGACATCTTATCATTAAGGTGAAGGGCATCAGGACTAATGTAATCATCTCAGAAAACCGAGCCGTCTTACACGATCAAGCAGAGGCAATTGATGTTTTGCCTAAACCTGTTGATGATCCAATACCATGCCGTGCTCCCGAGGTGGATGGCCTGATACAACAAGAGTCAGAAGCAGAGGTTCAGCAACCAAAAAAACAATTTAAATAAACAAACCATATATATATAGCCACAAGAATAAATTAGCAAAATCTGTTATATCAAAAACGCTCCATATCAGCAAACAGATTGCTTTCGTCTTTCGAAATAGCTGCTATCAAAATGTAAGTGGAACAGCGGCTTCCTATTGATGAACTACCCTACGAAGATGCGGAAAACAAATACCTGACTTAATTTAAAAATAAAGATGCTAGGGATAATGAACATTAAAGTACCGAATCCACTAGAACCACATCCGCATATTAATCACGATGATGTTAACTGTGAAATCCCAGAAAAGCTACAGAACCTTGGAAGGAATTTGAGTTATGCTTCACTAGATTTCAGATATATAGAACCAACAAAAAGGCAATCTGTGCCAAAGATTAACATCACAAATTATCTGCGGAAACTAATAGAACACCTTAACAGCAATGTTCTACCTACGCATTTGAGCGCAACACAAACTGTGCTAGAGGTGTAAACTCTTGTGCACTGTGTAGCGGCGTCAACCTTTAGAACGTTGGGGTGCAGGACTAGATCTACATTTGCAGCAAAGTAAAAATGTAAAAAAGTAAAAAATGTTAAGTAAAAATGTAACAAGTACCAAATTAAGATGCAAATTCACTCGATTAACTCAAAATACAACAGGAAATAGAACCAGAAAGCTGATAAACCATGTTACTAAAACCATCCTACCCCAGGACATCGAGACACTAAAATCATTAATATTGGATGAGAATATAGACTGCCAAAGGCAGATACTTGATGTTCTAACTGCCAGAATGCGTTGGTAAAAGAAAAGTAGTTCACGAAGGCAACAAAATGAAACCCTTCACACAGATAAAAGAAGGTTCTATCGGAAACTATGTGTAAAGCAAAATAACCAGCAAGATACTAAAGTCCCTCAATTAAAAGACATGATCAACTACTGGTCGAGTGTTTGAGGAAAAATGAAAAGATGCAATTTGGACACTGCATGGTTCGAACTAGAGAAAGCAAGAGCAAACAATAGTCCTAATATGTAGCAACTAGAAAGCTCCAGCTCCGGACATGGTACTCAACTTCTGGTCCATGTACCTGACGAGTGTGCATCTTGCGTTAGTAAGGTATTTTCAGAAGATTATCGAACATCTAGATCTGATGCCAGACTTTATGCTCCAGCGTACTACATATATGTGACCTAAAAAACGATACACTCAAAATGTATCTGAATTTCGACCGATAGTCTGTCTTCCAACAATTTATAAATATCTTACAGCTACCATTACAGATAAGGTATGTTTTGATTCCAACGAGAAATATCAGACCCTTTATGCAAGTTTCGATTCCAAAGCAAGGTTAATAAAATAATAGCAAAGGGAACTTCCGCTTGATTGGGTAAACGTTAAACACGCATTGTGCGGTCGAGTAGCAAAAATCCATAAGTTTCGGCGTTGTGCTGAAGAATGAAAGTCCGAGTGAGATTGAGTTGGATAGATCAAACAGCGAGTTACAGGTAATAGAGTTAACCGTAGGTTTTGTGCGAGTGTAGAGGAAATAATACTGAAATAAAGTGCGTCAGCAAAAAGTGTGGTTCTGTCAAACGAAACAGGAAACTCCGAAATGGACACAATTGAGGATGGTATGGTAGCGGCACTGAACGGTAGTTTAATCAAAATAGAAACTAAAGAGCTGTCCACAACAGCGTCGTTATAAAAAAGGGGACCTAGTTTTTATAGTGCAAAATGGAAAAGGCTTAGAGGTGGGGGGGGGGGGGGGGGGGAGGAAGAAACTTTTAGATCAAGGGGAAAGCTATCGCGCCCGACGAACAGAATTGGAGACATGGAAAAAGAAAAAAGAAAAACAGAGGAAAGTATAAGTGAACACAATAAATTAGGTGAAGACGTTCTCGACGATAAAGTAACGCATAAAAATGACAACATAAATTCAAGCATTGAGGTGAAACAAGTTCGGTTAGGTTACTGCTTCTCAACAGGGGGAACTAGTAGAAAACATGCTAAAGCACTGGCAAGGAAGTTGTAAAAAGCAGCAAATCCGGCTTGGGGAGTGATGAAGAGAGCAAGGACAGGAGAGTTAGAAAGACGGCTATATATAATGGGTGTGTTAGCTAAATCATGGATATTATGTAGAGTTGAGTTATGGGGATGGGAAAGGTGGGTGGAAATGGAAATGGCAAAAGGAAAGTTTGTAAAGATGGACATGAAACTAGATAGAAATACTCCATATTATAACTGTAAAATGGAAGCGGTAAGAAATAGTATTGAAGTTGAGTCAAGGAATTAAGCTGATAAATATCTTTTAGAAAGAATAGACATGAAAGAAGATAGGTTACTGAAAATGTGTTTAAAGGAAAAGTTAAGAGGTCTGCAAAATGGGAATCGTTCCAGCTGAGGTATGCAAGTAAAAGAAGCTTTAATGGAAGTAGGAGACGGTAAAACGCTAGATTGCATGTGCAAAGGGATCAGAAGAGAGGAGATAGCACAAAATTTGGAAAGGAAATTATTGATCAGGAGAGATCAAGAAATTCAGCGAAACTGGAGCAGGATAGCAAAATCTAAGTATTGCGAATTCTGCGGAGTGGTAAAGAATAATTCAGAAAGGGAAAAGTATCAAGATGAATAGAAAATATAATATACAGACAAGGAACAATGGGCTAGGTTAAAGTGCGGAAAGGTGGGGTGGGCGGGAATCAAAGGTTTCAAACATGTAAGATGTATATTATGTATAAAGACGAGGAGAGCTTAGAGCATATAGTAATTTGCAGGGTAGCACAAAAATTGATAGACAAGAACTAGGTGATAAAGTTGGAGGAGTGGCTAAATAACAGATGTAGAAAGAGGAGGACGATGCTAGAGACCAAACGTAAAAAAGCTTATTAATTACTAATACGTAATTCTGTATGGGCAATATGAAATATTCTATAGAAAATAGATATAAGTTCATATATGTATTATTATTTTTATTATTGTACCAGAGTTGAAGTAACATGTAATTGGGATGGAACATTGTACAGAAAAATGTAAAAACCCGAGATGGGTATACATGGAGAATAAATTGATTTCAGAATTTTGAATTGATCACAATCGGTCTCAGAAACTGGCTAATCACACAGTCGAAAACAAGGATGCATTTTATTGCAGAGCATTTTGCTTCAGCGATCATTTGACTCTCAAGATCATAATAATCTGTCCATTTGGGCCAACTTGATCTTATTTTTGTGTTCATTTTTCAGACTAAACAAAACGGCCGCTAATTTTTGACGCCGATGCACAAAGGTACTGTGAGGACGTCAGCCATCTTTTTTTGACTGCATAAATGATCCTGAATCAGATCATTATTATCTCAAAAGTCGATCATTCATTCCAGCTGATCAAAATGCTCTTGATTTCGTATCATTTTTGTTGCATATCCGAAATTTGATACCATAGTTTTTCAAAGGATCTCCACGTTTTGAGATCCCTTGAATGCGAGAATCAAGTTTTAACTATAGCGTCTGTCTGTATCTCTGTCCGTCCGTAAATACTATATATAGAAATGTTTATCTCATCTGTTGGACAAGACGTTTTTCTTCGTGTGCCTGTGTTATTATTGAATATATTATTAAAATAACCTTAGATTACTTATAAAACTAAAGTTGACAGACTTTAATTGCAAACGGAAAAAAACAACAGCTTCATCTAATCATGAACCTAGGTTTCCCAACTGCAATAGTTTCGAGACATTACTCAAAAATGACACAATGGACTTTTTAATAAATAAATTAAATTCGCTATTTGTTGCTTTGTTTTTAATATATGATTGATAACTTACTGACTTCCTCCTGTTCGTTGCCAACCAGCAATAATGATAAGAGAGGGTTGCTGTATCGGTTGCCCTGGAACTTCATGATAAAGTTCTATCCTTCGGTGCCAATTTTTAGTTTCAATAATAGCGTAACTAATCTGAAGCAAGGCAAGATCTCCTTCTTTGATTATATGCGATACATAGTGAGCACCAAAGAAAATCGGACCCATATGAATATCACCAGTTTCAATTTGGAGTTCCATTGGCACTGCCGCTTTCTCAGAACATAGTCTAGCAGTTAAGATATGTTTAGGTGAGACTATAATACCATTACAAATATATAGCATTTGATGTAGAACTTTTACAATGTAGAAAAGTTCTGGTACGGTAGGTATCCTGTTTTCTGGCACGTTAGTAATTACACGTTTCTTGCGAGAGAGAAGCTTTGATGATACCTCTGCAAGTAAGACAAGTTCTTAATCATGTAGTGTTCTTTCTTAATTTTTCTTAATATAAAGGGCTATTTTTTCAGTCTAGTTGACCTCAGAAAAGTGAAATAGTGACATATTTAGACCTACAAGTTGACGAAAAGTGACTAATTGCTAACCTACACTGACGTCGAAAAATATTTTTTGCTGACTTTCAAATGTGATTACTCGTTCAAAATAAGGAGCGAGAAACTTTTTAAAATACCATTTAAAAAATTATAAAAATGATGCTTCAAATGACTCTTAAATATTATATTTTTTATATTTAAAGAAAATATCCCACGTGAAATGTTTAAAAAAATCAAGAATTTCTCTAATTTTGAAATCCGGATTTAACTCGTGGCATGTACTAGGAAAGTCGTAGCAAAATTTCGAAGTTTACACGAAATAGTCTTTACAGACGTATCTTTAATTTACGATAATTAAACTTAAAAAATTTTTAATGGTCACAAATTTATAACTAAGAATGTTGAAGCGTATTGCGTCAAGTTTGATCGCCGACTGAAACTTTATGTAGACTAGCTTTGAAGTTTTTAACAATACCACAAAAACGCAGCAATTTTTTTCACATTTTGTGGGCTGAAATTAAAAGCAAGGTTTTAAGGACTGTGTCGCATAAATTTTAGATATTTTCCACAGTTCTCCTAGGCGCTTTTATGAGTTAAAGTCAAGGTATAAAATTCGAGAAATTCTTGAAGTTTTTTCAACAACTTTATGCTGTATATTTTTTTCAAAAGATAAAAAAATATTTATACTAGGGATTGCATTCTACGCGGGATTTCAGGAGCTTTTAAATCTATTCATTTTTTGAATCGGTGGTTATTTTTTGAAATAATATTGTGCAAATTGAATCGTATTAGAACTATTTTATTTTTATTTTGCGGGGAACTTTGCTGGATTTTTTGAAAGTATCTTGAATTTGGTGATATTCTCTCGGAATTCTTATGAAGTGCCAAGAGAGTCTGTATTGGCACCATATAATGTCATCCACCGGAATTAAAATTTTGCAAATGTCTATCCTGAAATTTTATTTTTTCGAAATTTGAGCAGGGAGATGATTAAAAAAGACATGTTTCTCGTAAGCGGATTTACTGATATCAAATAATCTAGACGTTTTGGAACGACGAGAATTTTCATAAAAAACATATCTTATGAAAGTCAGCAAGGCCCATAAGAATAAAAAAAATAATATAATAAATTTTGACTATAAATACGGGTAAAAAAATCTGGAATTTAAAAAAATTAGATTATATTTTACAGGAGTCACGGGGGCTTAGCCGGGTAAGTATGTAAAAAGTGCCCTTGAGCCCTATCCAACCGGACTTGGTCCTATGTGTACGGTACAAAAAGAAAACTGTTTCCTGAAAGCCTCAGCCTTTTGACCTTGAAGATGACATTTCAAGGTCACGTTTTTGGCTTTCCAGTTTTGTACGTATATCTCAGATTATTTTTAATGGATTTTAATCTAAGTGGGGTCAAATGAAAGATCTTTTAAAAATACATTCCAAAAATTTTTCCAAAGATTTTTGGCGGGAAATTCAAATTTTGACAAACACTCAAATCTTTTGAGTCGAATTTTCTTAAAAACAAAAATACATACATTAAAGAAAAAATTCACACATATTGCTTACATATTAAGGATTTATCGTAATTTCTTTTAGATTTTTTAAAGTGGTGGAACATGGTAGAAAAAATTCAAAAACGTACTTTCATAAGAATATCGGACTTCGAAGACCTTAAATGACTATTAAAAAAGTACACAAGTGACTTGTGACTTTTAGACCCTTTGTGATAAAAATACACCTATAAAATGCTTCCGAAAAGGCCACTGGAGATTACCAATTTCTTTAAGAATATAAAATTTATGATATGATAGAGATCCTTTAGGGATAGTTGGGGCATGCTTCCCCCTCGAATGGTCAACGCTGTACCAGAATCTTGATATTTTCATGGGGCCCAAAAAGCTTGAATTGTATAATTTCTTATTATGTTTTTTGTTTGTGAAAATATTAAAGTTTATAGGTACGACAATAAATACTATGACTTTACCAAGAATTTACCATTTTTGTATACTCGGTGCTTTCACTATTCTTTTTAAATCCTCTTGCAACTAAGATTGTGATTTGAAAATCGCGCCAACTTAAGCCAATCAAATTCAATAAAAGATTAGTGGAGAGCATCGATTTTAATCGATAGCAATAGATAATGGATATCGAAGCCATGTTGTTTGACGACGGAACTTAAGTTATGCAGTTGACGTGTACATTTGGTATCTTTGGTTTTGTTTAACTGTAAATACGAGTGTGTGTCTGTCATACAAAAAAGTATTTCTTTAATGAATGTGTAACGTGTAAGTAAATAACAATAAATTAGTTTTTTATATTAGTCTTTATATCCGGCTACACATGAATAAATTGGATGGAATCTTAATATGTACACTTTTGGTTTATTTATCAATCATCGTTGAATTTATTTTCATTCTCCTTGGATCGTTACAAGGAATCAGACAACGGTATTTTTATATATTTAAAAGCGCAATTCATTCTAATTTCTTCCGTTGTGTTTTTACTGGATAATCAAACGTAATTAAAACTGTTTACACTACAATTATCGTAATTTAAATAGTAACAGAATTGAAATTAACTATTGGTATTAACATTATTGTAGTATCATTGTTTAAAAAAATTAATTTTTTTAGATAATATACATGTACCATACTTGGGTCATCTTTTTTAGATTTAATGTGTCTGTCCGTTAAGAAGCATTTAAACCCCAGAATGTGCTGGTTGTAATATCTTCCTCAAGTAAGTCGCAGATTTTAAAAAGCGTATAAGCACGGACGAGGAAGTCTTAGCATATACAGCATTTTTTTATCGAGATGTCGTTATCGGAAATATTGTGTAAAACAAATGCTGCAAAAAATTCAGATTTGCTAAACTAGAAAAAGGCAAAAAACTTGTCAAAATACACCTTCAATTAGTTTTGATGCAACAAACATCCAAGAGTCATCGCCGACGACGTCCACTATCTCCACACCAACATCAACTGATGACCCACCAGTTGTTTATAAGACTGCTGCTAATACAGCTTCAGTGCAACACGTAGAAATACTATTTAAAAAAACAGTTGCAACTCATGCATACTGTTTTCTGTGTGATCCTACGAAAGGTTTTATTTTGGTTCCAACGGAAGCTCGCGAACACATCTTTATTAAGAGACAGCTATTTATTCCCAAAGGGAATCAATGCTGCACCCGGATTTTCATCAAAAAACGATTTTACGAGGAAGAATTTGAACGTATACGAGTGCATTCTCTCTCATGCTATGTGGAAGTTGAAGAAGTTGCAATATTGTTAAAAAACTTATCTCTTCGAATTGATTCTGAAATACATGATAAAATAAGTGAATTAACTCTATTAGAAGAACGCCTCGAAGTGTCACAGGCTTAACTTGAGAAAAATTGTGGGAGTTACAAGAAATTATGTCATCCCTAAGAAACTCGCAATCTCGAAATGTCACGCTAGCTTTGGTCGTATTTTATTCAAATTGACTAGCGCAAAATCTAACGCAACAATATCTGCTATTCTTGGACATGAACGTACACAGCAAGTTTTAGATTTTACAATATCCGCACTAAGATCTTTCGAAACAGACGTTCTGGCTTCTCACTTTGGTCTTAAAGCTGTTTCTCAAAATGATCTACTTTAAATTCATACATCGCTTTCAGCTCAAAAATTACATAAAATTACAGATAAACAGTTAATATTGATTACTGATGGGACGTACTTACGTCACGAAAAGAGTAGTAATAACGAGTATCAACGGAAGTCTTACTCGGGACAGAAAAAAGTTCCATTGTGTCAACCATTTACACTATGTACCACGGACGGTTTTATTGTTGATGTACTGGATCCATTATATGCAACTGTAAATGATGAGAACATGGAAAGTTTACTGAAGGAACAAAGTGGTTTAAAAGATCTAATGAAAGAAGGAGATATTTCTGTAGTCGATCGAGGTTTCCGTGACGTTTAACAACAGATGGAAAATCTTGGTTATAAAGTACATATTCCTCTCTTGAAGGATGAGCGTAACCAAATAACCACAAAAGAATCCAATTACTCACGCCGAGTTACGAATATTCGTTGGCCTGTCGAAGCTGTACACGAAGTGATTAGTGTAAAATATAAACTCCTTCACCATATACTGAACAATAAGCTTTAGTCAAAAGCAGCACTGTATTGAAACATCGCTTGTTTCCTTAATAACACTTTCGGGAAAAGTTTTCTCTCTGAAGAATCTATAATTGACGAAATTATACAACAAAATGAATAGTTAAGACATAGATGAAAACACATTGGTTGAAGAAGCAGAGGGTGGACGATGGAGCAGACACACAGTCCCGTTTCAGAAATTCATTTTTACAGATCTGCTGGACTTTCCGGAGATAAGAGTCAAAGATTCGAAGATTACAGTCTAAAGGATATCTAAAGAAGATATTTAAAGGAAACAAAGAAAATAATAAAATATCAAGTAATATCACGCCACATAAGTAGCAAAAATTGAAATTGCTGTATCCATTACAAAACAAATACCATTGAATACCAAGGCAAGGTATATCTCGTTATTGCTGCAACTATCCAAACGGCAGACGTACGCTTGGATGCTGTTCGCATGTTGATGCGGTCGTTTACTATTTATCTCATGCAAGGTACCTTGCTAAAATTGTAAGACTAGCAGAAATTGTATCCAAAATTTTTGAAACACAAAGAATAAGTCCTGTAATAAACGAAGCCAGTGATAAAGACTGAATACTGATGAATAACCTGAAACTTACATATAATACAAATGCTTTAGAGAAAAAACGTATACATTATGTCTCAAACGTTGTAAAGTAAAAGCGTGTACATAATGTCTATTCACTATTATAATCCGTATTTTCTTAAGAACAAAAATATACATAAGTACAAAAAAGAAAAATAATTTTAATTTTGAATACGCATCTGACTTTTTTCTATCATATACCCAGATTATAAAATATATATCTTAAGAAACTGGTAATCTCGAGTAGCCTTATACATTGCAAAATATATGGCAATGAGAAGAATTTACTGCAGACAAATAATTTGTCAATACCAGTAGTTTCGGAAACATTCTATACAACTATTTTTATTGCAAAGAGAAAAAAAGTCACTTGTATACTTTTTTTAATAGTCATATAATGTCTTTGAAGTCCGGCATTCGTAGGAAAGTACGTTTTTCAATTTTTTCTACTGTGTTCCGCCACTTCGAAAAATCTCAAAAAACCCATTATAAATCCTTGATATGTAAGCAATCTGTGTGAATTTTTTTGTTAATGTATGTATAGTTGTTTTCGAGAAAATGCAACCTAAAATATTTTATTGTTCGTCAAAATTTAAATTTCCCGCCAAAAATTGTCGGAAAAATTTATGAAATGTATTTTTGAGAAATCTTTCATTTGACCCCAAGTGGATTAAAATCCGTCAACAACAATTCGAGATACACGCAAAATCTGGAAAACCAAAAACATGACCTTGAAAGGTCATCTTCAAGGTTATAAGGCTGCAAGTTTCAGGTAAATGTTTTCTTTTTGTAACGTTCACATAGGACCAAGTCCTTTACCTTTTTGGGTTGAAAATTCAACTATTTCGTAGAAAACTTCCTTTTTCTTTAAAACTCATATTTTGATGTTGAAAAGTCAAACGGACATTTTTTTTGGATCAAGCTATTTTGTTTCAAATTTTTCTTTTAAATTTAAAAATTCACCTTTGTGGTAGAAAGCTCATATTTCTTGAATAACAATGCAACTGCTTGATTAAAAATTTACCTTTTTCGCTTGACAATTCAACTATTTTATTTAAACCAGTTGTTTGTCAAAGATTGCTATTTTTAGTAGAAAATTCATTGCTTTGGATGAAAGTTTAACTATTTTATTCGAAACTGATTCTTTAATTAAACTTTTTTTAAGATAATTAAAAAAATTAGTTCTCTGCGATAAATGTAATAGTTAATATTTTAGCCACAATTTTTTTCAACTCAAACAGAAAAAAGTTGAATTTACCCAACAAAAAAAATTTTCAAGTAAATACTTGAATTTTGAGCTAAAAATTGTGTAACTTTTGTCTACAAAAATTAATTTTTTATCTACAAAGATTAATATTCTCCAAAAAAAGACAAATTTTCAATAAGATATATACATGAATTTTCCAACAAAGAGTAGAGTTTTTTACGAGATGCATTCTGTATAAAAAAATACGATCCTGAAATTTTTAGTTACAAAGAATGACCTTCTAACTAAAAATATTTGGATTTTTTTAATTTAGTTGTATAATTTCAGTTCATATTTAAAAATAAAAGCTAAAGGTTTTTTCAATGCAGGGAGTGCCTATTGAATAAATAATAATTTTTTTAACATGTGAATTTATTCAAGGCTGTAAATATTAATTTTAGGAAGACTATAGAAATAAAAAAGATGAGAAATCTGTGAATTAAAAAACAACGAGATGGCTTTAGAGATTTAACTTTGTTCAAAACAATGAGATTGCAATTTCTTGAAACTTAACAATAGACTAAACCCACAAATTTATTTGTTTCTGTACGTATGAGTATATAACAATTTTTAACGAATTGAGTATATTCGAATTTTTAATAAAAATTTGTACAAGCTTCAAACGCTGGATTTTTTGAAATAGAACAAAATTAACTCTACCTCAAACCGGCTTGTTTTTTTTGGATTAATACAATATTGAAATCAGAATAACTTAATTTCCAGTTAAAAAATAGATCCAAAAGTCAATTTGAAGCTTCAAAATTCTGCTTGTTCGAATACTCGAATAGATCGACTTTCGAAACTTCAAACTGACTTTTGGATCTATTTATCAATCAATAATTCAGTTCAAGGCATTTCACAATAAATAAAAAAATCCATTTGAGTAGGTGAATTTAAACGTTTTAAAAAAATGCAATAATCTGTTTTAATTTATTGCAAGATTTAAAGAAAGTGAATTTTTATTTTAAAAAGTGACTAAAAGTGTATATATTGACTTTATTGCTTATTTACAGATATTTTCATTTGGGTTAGGGATTTTATATTATTTTTGGCTATGAATAAGAATATTGATTAGATAATTTGCAAACAAAAATCGCTATTTTTTTATTTTTTGAATACATTTTAAACTACAAATTTTATAAATAAATTTTTAAATAAATTTCCTAGCCGGATAAACAAAAAATAATTTTTGCTTTGGCTTACATTCAAATTTGTTTGAATCAAACTAATTTCTGTTGATTCAAAAAGATATTCGACTGGCCCAACAAATTTTTTTGTTTAATCAACCAAACAATCAATCTGACAAAAGATTTAGATAAAAAACCAAAAAATATAGTTAGATGAACCAAAAATTGTGATTATTCGACCAAATCGTACCCCCTATAGAAAATAAAATTAATTGGACATCAAGATATTCCTTTCGATATAAAGAGGAATATTATTCTGTAACATTATTATTCAATAAATCCCAGAGGGGCTTTAACGAATTAAAAATTGTAACAAGAACATGAATTATAACCCGGAAGTAAACGACTTATTTGTTTAAGCTAAAATAGATGAAACTTGTAAATGATGTTATTTTTTTCGTGTCTGTATGATTAATTCGTAAAAACATCTAGTTTATTTGAGGTTATTATTATTAGACAATTCTATTATCTATTTATCACTTTCCATTTCTATAACCTTTTGATAAAGTTTATCCACAAACAACGTTATTAATTTCCGGGAGGGGGGGTTGTTCCAAAGTCCACAGTTGGTGACAAAGGGTGTGGGAGGAAGTGGGGGCTCACTGGAGGTAACCATAAAAATTAATTTTTATAACCAAATTTTATTTCTTTTATTATTTTTCTTACTGTATTTTATATAACAACCCGAAAATTAGTAGAGTTTCACTTATTATTGGTCTAATTTCACGAGTTTAGATTTAGGGATCAAATAAAATAATCTGAACAAAAATTCAAGATATTAATAACGCGTATAAGCGCGAGTATCATGATAAAAAATTCTGTTCCTTAAGTAACTTAATTTTTTTCTTGCAAGAAAATAACCTATCATTAAATAAAATAATGCATATAATTTCATTGAATAACGTAAGAAGCGATAAGAAAAAAAATCAGGTTGTGTTGAATAATACAAAAACTAAACATTTTAATCAAAAAATCTTAGTACAAAATTCCTGTTATTTGCTCCATCTTAATATTTATTGTCAACAGTACTTGACTTACCATCATCATCTTCTAAAAAAGTCGCAAGAATTCCTTGAGAGAGAATGGCACCAAGAATTAAAAGATTTAAATATATTTTTTCTGACATTTCATCGGCGAAGGTACACAACTTAGATTTGAACTGTTAAACCGACGACGACAAAATTAGAGAACTATGCGCAGCGTTCGACTTTTATCTCAAAATCTATTTGCTGTGCTTTATAAACAGATACGTAAAACTGATATTCATATGACTCGAATGTTTTGTGGAAAATTCCTCAATACTAGTCAAGAAAAAAAAAAAAAATGTTGTCACAGGCTTAAGATGGTTACAGTCCAACATGTCGAAGACATTTTTGATTAGAGTTGGATTTTCATATAT
>JAAAKG020195888.1:0-24098 GCA_010014905.2 Druon quercuslanigerum
GTTGGTGGAATCGTCCTCATAAAAGCTGGTAGAGTAAAATGTGCTGATTAAACTAAATTAATCAATGATTAAAATTTAATCACAGTTGGTGGAATCGGCCCTTACAGTTAAGTCATTATGAGACTCATCCCTCTCTCGTCATCCGCTAGTAAGACTACATCATTTGCATACGCTAACGAATATACCTTGACATTTCCCAGAACCGTTCCCTCTTTTCCTTTCTTCTCCAGTTTCTCCTCTGGATCTGCCAACAAGAGACTGAATAGTAGTGGACTTGCCTGAGCCCCCTTCCACTCCAAAAAACCTCCCCTTTTTGTTTCCCAATTCTAACCCTTAAGTTAGTCTCTTCGAATATCTCCTTTTGTCCTCTCGACTAACCCTTCATCCACCACCCTCTCTTTCATAACCTGTCATAACACCTTTATGTTTACCGAGTCAAACGCCGCTTTAAAGTTTTGCTTTCTTCCTCCCTAAGTTCCTATTCACTATATAATTTAGTACCTAGATGTTGTCTATTGCTCCCATCCCTTTTCTGAAGCCCGTCTGATTGTTTGGAATGATGCCTTTCTCTTCTACCTCCCTTTCTTATCTCTTTCTGAGTGTCTCCGTATATATTTTTTAGCCCACCCACATACATGATTCCCCTGTAGTCCTCTACCTTCTTGCCCTCTCTTTTCTTAATTACCGGTACCACCAACCCTCTCCAAACCTTGTTGCATACCTCCCATATTCCTTTTTATCCCTCCCCCCACCGCCCAACCTCAAAGCCTCGTTCTCAATATCGTCCTCTCTTGTCGACTTGTTTCTTTTAAGTCTCGCTATCGCTCTATTCACTTTCTCCCTACTTATCCAGTTATCACTATCATCTTCCCCTTCTACTACTTTCCTCTTTTCACCTAATACCTTATTTTCCACTCCACCCAACAGTCGCTTAAAGTTATTGATCACCTTCCATTCCCTCCCTTCCCTGATCGCTTTTTCCACCTCTTCCATATATCTACTTTTCTGTAACTGCCTTTAATCACTCAAGAATCTTCCATGTTCTCTCTTTCTTCTATCATATTCCTGTTTCCCTACCTGCTGTTTTTTCCACCTTTTTACAATTTCTTTCATTCTATCTTTACTCTCCCTACATTCTGCATCCCACCATCCTCTATTTATTCCCTCCTCCTGTTCTCCTGGCCTTACCCCTCCTTTCATCCTCTGTTAGTTCTTTTATCTTTTCAAGACGCATGTCCACGTCTTCGCCTTCCAATCCTTTAATATCCTCGTTCTTCATTCTCTCTTTAAATTCTCTCAATTTATCCTCGCCCCCCCCCATTTACCCATTTTTACTTTCCTTTCGCCAGTTCTTTCCTTTTTTCGCTATGTCGCTTCCATCCTGAGAATTTATATGTCGCTATTAGCGAGAAGTGTTCTGAGCCTATTTCATTATCTACTTTCACATTATCCATCCTCTTCCTCATTCTTTCTTCTGCTAGAATGTAATCTATCCATTTCATTGTAGATAAACCACCCTTCCTCTCCTTACAGATTTAAAATAGTTTTACCCTCCCGATCTATCTCCCTGTGCTTGGAATTTCTTCGAAATCAAGACCAGCTGTTCAGTCCTTTCCTCCATCCATTCTCTTAATACTCTCCAGCCTTCCTCTTATCCTCTGCTTCTATACACACAAACGATGGTCTCTCTCTTTCTTCCTACCCGTATTCTTCTCATCATCACGCCCTGCCGCTTTTTTTCTCGCTCTTCCACTCTTTCATCTTCCATCAGCTCCTTTTTAACCCCTGACACCATGCCTCCCATCCTCCTTTCCTTCTTATGTTCTTTCCTCGATTTTTGCATTGTTCACAGATACCCCTTCGGCGACTTTCATTTCAAGCCCTTTCAATCCTTTTTATCTTGCCACGTTCCACTCAGCATTACCACGTACTACTTTCCAATAGCCTCCCAGAAACCCTCGTTCTTGTTTTTTTAACCCTGACACATTCCAGAAAGCCACACTCACTTCTCTCTTTCTGTCCTTCCCCCTCCTCTTTCCTGTTCTCAGTTTTTCTTCTCTGTTGGAAACCCTGCCTCGTCTATCCTACTCTTATTACCTTTGCTTATCCTTCTTTCATGTATTATTCCCTCTGCTCTCAATTCTTTTCTCTCATCGTTCAGATCCACTTCACCCCATTCACCTACACTCTTATGTTTCTCTATCCGAACATTATCTCCGTTCCTCCTCTATCCATGCTTTCCGTTCGATCGTCCACTTCCTCTTACTCTCTTTCCATGCTAGGTCCTCTTCAATTTGTTCACTCCTTTCCCTAAGTACCCTTTTCCTTTCCATAATTTCTCTCTTCTCCTTCTCGCTTCCAACTTTCACTATGAGCACACCTGTTTTCCCTTCTGTGTTTCTCCCCAGCATCTTTACCGCCTCCACTCTCACCTGAGCCCTAATATCGTTTGTCAGCTTCTCTACTTCTTTCTTTCCCGAATCACTTTCTACTTTCATTCCCTTAATTGCTATATTTCGCTTTCTTTTTTCTCTCTCTTCTACTTCTAGTCTTACTTCTAGTTCATTCAGTCGTCTGCGCATTTTCTCATTTTCCTCCCGCAGTTTCTTATCATCCCCCTTCACTACGTCTCCTACTCCCACCTTTTTCTTTTTTTCACTCCCGCATTCTAGTTTCCTGACTCTCATCAAGCAAACTCATTTCAGTTCTTATTTCTTTCTCACTATCTATCTGTTTACTCGCAATGCTATCCAGTTCCCTAAATACCTCCTCTTTCTCGGGTTTCCACAGAGCATCCCATTGCTCCCATTTCTTTCTCATTTTTTCACTCTCTCTTCCTCCCTTTTACCGAACTTCTTAAATATCTCTGCCTCATCACTACTTTCGTTACTGTCAATGCTTTTACGTTCTCGCTCGCCTCAGTCTCTTGCATAGTTTCGCCAATTAATCCCGACCCAATCTCTGTATCCGTCTCCTGCAGCCCTCACTCTCTGTCCTTGCTGGCATGTCACCGGCATGTCTACCACGTATTCTTTCCTACGTCACGTTTTCTTTTCCCTCTGTTTCACTCCCCCATGCAAATCGTTCAATCTAAATCTAAAGCCACCACTCTAAAAATCACTCAAAATTTCTCTCACTATAACTCACCACTATTAAAAAACTTTCTCTTCTCCTTTATCTAAGCCTCACACAACTATTCCTAACATAAAAATCCTTCTCTTTCACTGTTGATAATTATATAACATTCACCGCCTTTCTACCAACCCCTTTACTATCACTTATTACTTAGGCCTTTAACACTCTACTCACCGCCCTTTCTCCTCTAAAACTTCCAATTTCCTTTGACCAATGCCAAAAAGCCAGCACCACAAAAATCACCAACAATCGCGATCGGTACCGGAAACGGAAGCCATTTTAAAAAATCCTAATAAGAGATAATAATAGATAGCGATAATAACAAGAGAGATTACAAGCAAGCATTTCCTCCGTGGATTTAGCGATTAAAAGTGTAGAACTACCCTTTTAATCGCTGCAGATGTCAAAAAACTGTGTAAGTCACAAGTTATACAGTTCCGAGACTATTTTAACAGCAAACGAGATGTTGCGCTTTACAGCACCATCTGTAAAGCGGATCTTGACTACATACCCTGGAATTTGTCCTCAGATGAGGCCTTGAATATCAGGGCAGAAACAATAGAGGAATCATAAATATAATGGAGACCGCAAGCTATCCACGGTGAGCGCCCCAAAATGTTAGATCAACATGAAGTGGATAGTGAGGCATCCAATAATTGGCTGAGAAAGGGTGTTCTGTATCCAGAAACGGAAGTATTCGTCATTGCGATATAGGACAAGATTGTCAGCATGAAAAATTACCGCAAACACGTGTTACATCAAGACATGGTTGGACGGTTCCGATAATGTGGAGATACCGACGAATCCATCGAGCACATTTTTTGTGGCTGTCGCGTAATGGCTCGGAGAAAATATACGCGCAGACAGTGACGTAGCGGGCATTATACATAAACGGCTTGTTATAAACCGAAGACTCTTAACAGAATGGATCCCTTTCTACAGATACATTCGAATGTCCGTTTTAGAAAACTTTCGGAATGGCACAGGAAGGACCCTCCAGGGGCGAACAGCATTGTCTCTTTGCATATCTTCATCCCGAGTTGGCCCGTAGAGTGACTAAATAGCATCTTGCTGACAAGTGAAGATCCATGAGGTGGCGCCAACTTATATCCGAGGTCGAAATAAGTTACATCGAAAGACAGGTGCAACAAGAACTTGATGCACTTGTAGTGCCTTATGCAGATGAGATGCAAGAGGAGGTTCATATACCCGTGACACTAGACGCTATGGACGAGCGGGGGCCGGATCTGGGGGATGTATCAGGGCGACTGTCTCATGGTCGACAGTCGTTAGACTTGCAGGTGCCTGTCCCTGCTCCTGCTGAACTCACTGTAGAGCTCGATGAGGAAAATCTACGTTTCATGGTGTGCTTCAATGATGATATCCTAAAGTTCGCAGATGGGGAACCATCAATAAGAAACGGTTTGCCAAAATTTAGAGTGAACAAGGACCTTCTTCGGGTAGTTGGCGGCTTGAACACCGAAGTACTGCCGTTGTTCTTGCAGCAGGATATGAGCTTGCTGCAGGTGCAGACTCTTGCATATTGCGCTGGAGTCGCATGGGCCAGTATCATGATCATAAAACTCAGACTAAGGTTAGTAACGACTATGCCCCAGGTAAGATGTCAAACCTTCCGTGGAAGTTTCGGATTGAAGGTCCTGTCAGCGCGACTGCGACTGTTTGGAAGAGCGATCGAAAAAATGCATGCCAATAAGTGAATACGGGAGTTGAGTTTTTGGAAAACTTTAAAAAAATGACGTATCTTGGGTTTTAACCTTGAGAGGGCCGGAACCCCAATATTTTGGCTCACCAGATAAACATCTTTAATTTTTATTTTTAGATTAAAATATTTATTTTTTTAACATTATTACCGGTTTTCATTGTAATTTAAGTTAAATTGATCTTTCCCAACCCCTTTTCCACTACCCCATCCATTTTAAATTCCCTTAGAATATAATTAAAAACAAATATTGTTGTATCATTGTACAATAATATCTCTATAATATTTGTATAATAAAAGAAGCTTATCTAGTGTAAATAAAACAATTTTTTGTAATTTAAAATTTGTAACTAAAGTTTTTATTAGTTTTCACCCCATTTTAGGGGTTCTTTTTTGACTTTACGGTATTCGACGAAAAATACATCGAAAATGTATATTTGCACTTCCACTTGCATAAAAATTGAATTGCGCGACTAAGGGGGCGAAACACTCCTAAAACAACCCCGTATATTTGAATAATCACCCTACACAATTGTCGAAGTACTTAATTAACCTTATGTAATGCGTATATGATGAAACAAGCTTATACTATTGAAAAAACAATTTTTTTCAAATTCGAAATTTTTAACATTTGCTGTTCCGTACAGGAGCCAATATATTGGCTCACCCCCTGATCGAGACTTTATCTGTGATCAATCAATAATATAAGATACCTTTTGTTCCAATTTTCTGAGGTAGATTTTCCTCATAAATTGCCGGCCCTCTAAAGGCTAATCAACCCAAAAAATTAATTTTTTATTTTTTGCCAGAGGAGGGTATAAGTGTGGTCTCCAAGTCCTGCAGTTATTGGAGTGGGTTTGTTACTACTGGTTTCTGATAAAAACTTCAAACTTCACGTCTTCTATGGCGCGGTGAAAAGCCCAGTAGGGCAAATAAAAGTGCCTGGGGTTAAATTCATTTTGAGACCACAATTTTCATCCGATTTGAAATTTTTTCTAAATAAAAATTACACAACTCTACATTTATTCTTTACGCCCCTTTTTTGAAAAGGTTTTCAATACTTTTTTATTTCATTAACAAAATTACAGCAAAATCTTTTAAGTTCAGGATTTGACTGGATTCAAAGAGCTTGTGTAGTGTAGAGTGGAAGTTTTGAGTGTTTACAGACAAACATGCCGAATCAGGCTGCTGGGCCTCAAAGTTCGGACAATGATGCATCGGCGCACATAGCACAAGCGCTTAACTCGATCGGAGAAGTGATGAGCCAGCAGATGGAAGTTTTCACTCGAATGCAAGAAGGAAAAGGACAGCAACCTCAGAATCAATTAATTCCGATTTCCAACGTGCAAGACGCATTTAGTGAGCTGCGAAGGACCTGAATGAGCTCGAGCATGTATCAACGACTGCGAAGTGGAGCTTGGAAATGGCTTTTGGGGAAACCAGTCGCCATTAAAACTTTCCAAGGATTTGAAGATGCTTTGGTGGAAGCATTCACCTATGCGCGCACGTGCATTTAAAAATTGAAGTCAATGATGACACGTACGAAGAGGCGCGAAAAAGTCCTTAAGACTATTTACTCAAAAAAATTTGGTTGTGCAATGGATTAGGTTTCACAGTCAAGGAAATCAGTGAGGAAGTCGCAGCTGGATTATTGTCACGTTATCTTGCTCAGTATTTACTTGGCAAAATACTACTCGACGATGTAAATAATAAAAGCGATTAAAGACTTTCAGAGACCGAAAGACAAGCACGAACTCCGTAGATTTATTGGACTAGCAAGCTTTTTCAGAAGATTTGTGGTAGGCTTTGCATCAATAATGAAACCTTCAACTGGTTTGTTGAAAAAAGAAAGTGCTTTCATCTGGGCGTTGACACAGGAGCAGGTTTTTACCGAAATTAAAGTTAAACTAATCTCGAAACCGGCTCTAAAATGGTACAACGCTAAATCTAGGCATACAGAAGTGCGCACAGATGCTTCTTCATTAGGCCTCGTAACAATGTTATTACAAGCGGACAAAGGCGAACCGTTACAATTGGTGTCTGCGATCAGTAGAAGCACGACAGAAACGGAAATGAAATACCAATCAAGTTGTTTAGAGTTGATGGTAATAGCTTGGGCGCTACAAAGGTTTTGATCGTTTTTAGTGGGTATAACATTTGTCGTAATAACCAATTCTCAAATTCTAGTGCATATAAATGCTTGAAAAATGAAAAACGCACAGATTGGAAGATGGCGGAACGAGCTTTCAGAATTCGAGCTTGAAATACAGCATCGAAGTGGCGTACAGATGGCACATGTTGATGATCTCTCTCGGGAACCAGTTGATAGGGAATCACCAACGAATTTTGAGGTGTTAACTGTACAAACTCCTGAAGATGAAATTCTCGTTTTTTAGCGATCAAATCCGAAGATTTTAGAGATACTTAACATTCTGAAAAAGAAAGAGTTTGAAAGAGATAAAGTTGAAAGAACTAGAGTCAAAAACTTAGTATTACACGACGGGTTATTGTATCAAAGACTTTTTCGCAATGGGAAAGAAGTCGAGTTATATGTTGTACTGGATGCCATGCTCAAGTCATTGGTAATTCGTTACCATGAAACGGTAGAGAGAATAAGTAAGTGCTTTTACTTTCCGAAAATGAGGCGTTACGCACGCACGCACATCGAAAATGGTTTAGATTGTATTGGAGCTATACAAAGCAGTGCCGCAGGAAGGCGAAATACATCTGATCGCGTCAGGATGTAGGCCTTTCGAAATCATTCATTTCGATCATCTCGGACCTTTTCCGACTAAAGCGCTCAAAAATACGTATGTTATTAGTCTAATTGATAATTTGATAAAGGTTGTAGTCCTAGAGCCTGTGAAATCAGTACAAGCGAAAGTTACTGTCAGAAGAATGAATGGTTTCATGCTACGATTCGGAGCGCCAGGGCGTATAATCTCAGATCGTTGGACGTCTTTTACGTCGCAACACTTCCAAAATCTTTATGAACAGTACGGCATTAAACATACTCTTTGATTGGTTGATCAAACGTGTAAATCAAACCCTTCTGCCTGCAATGAAAATTGCTGCAAGTGAAATGGGAGGTTAAAACTGGGATCGAGAGTTGAAGAAAAACTTAAGTGATATTAATTCAAGTTCATGCACACTTCTGAAAAGAAACAAGATTTCAGCGACCAAATTTGAACCACAACGAACAAATCCATAAATGCTCCTATTTTAATGCTGAAAAATTAAAAAAAAATGTCGGACAAAAATATAAAAGAGGAAAGAAAAATGAGAAGGCGACCAACCACATCCCCTTCCTTCTTTTTTTTCTTTCTTTCGTCTTTTATTTTTATTATTAGCAAATTACAATAAAAGAATATTGAAAATAAAAACAAACAAATCAAAATAATATTACCAACGTTTCGTTACTCATACAGTACCCGTATAAAGGCAAGAAAAATGTAAACCGGTAGCGTCAGCAACGAAGAACCGGTATCAAAGAGAGAGCACCGATTTTTCGTTGCTGTAGTTACCTGTTTACATTTTTCTTGCCTCGATATGGGTACTGTATTAGTACCGAGACGTTGTTAATATTATTATTTTTTTTTATTTTCAATGTTCTTTTATTGTAATGTGATAATAAAAATAAAAAAGACAAAAGAAAGAATACTTCATGAAGAACGAATTAAAAACAAGTGACTTCTGAAAATGCGAGTAGGCTGTGATTGTCATCCAAGCGCTCAATTTACAAAATGAAGGCCGAGTCTAAACGTTACAAGAGTTTCTATGTACATATTCGAACAAAAATGTGTTCACAAAATGAAATTTTTGGATCGCTGTCTATAATTCTTGTAAACTGACGAACTATAATAGTAAGGAATCATTCACGCTGAGAAATATCAACATCACTTCTCAAAAGTGTAGTTTGTAATTTTTATTTGTTTATAACAGATAACAAAGAATTTAAACTTTCTCTGACCCGCCAGGAAAACATTCTTAAATCATTAATTAGCTGATTACGTGTCATTCTGAATGAAGTTGAACGTTGAAAGAATGGTAGACTGGCAAACTAGCACGAGCATTAGGACTGCATAGTTTGTGGTAAAACGCTAATGGCCAAAGTCAGTAACATAAGAATCCTCAGAGAATGTTTAATAGATGAGAAACTGTTTGACAAGAGTGAAAGAAGTTTGCTCAGATGGTTTGGGCATGTTGATATAATTAAATATGAACAATTGATGAAGCAAGTATATCGAGGTAAGGTAAATGGTGATTTACCCAGGGGCTGACAGAGGAAAGTGTGGTTGGGATGTGTGAATGAGACCCGAATTTCAAAAATATAAAAAGCCATCGAAATACAAGAGATTGTATGAGGACATGCAAGGACGTGAAAGAAGCTAAAGACAAATTGTTCATAAGATGTGCATGATGAATGCCAGTGGAGTGAATGATGCCTGAAACAAAAAACCTTGGGTACTAAAGGGCTGGAGAGGAAGGTTTTACTTGATGACTTTGTGAAGCTCTACCGCTGGGATCATCGCTAGAGAGATTGAACGACGACTTGGAACGGAACCGTGTGGCAGAATGAATGTGTTTTTGCTTAAATAAGATCTAAAAATTGGATTTAAATCATTTTTTCAATAAGGCACGCAGTTCTGCTTTTTAATCGTGAATAAATACGTTAAATATAACAAGTTTAAATGTACCGAAAAAGGACACAAGTTACGTACAATAACTGCTTAATGGCAAACATGTTTACTTAAAAGGTTAAGGAATACTTTAACCGAGCGCGAAGAACGAAACCTAAAAGTAGAATGCCCACGCACCGGGCAGTTTTCGGAAAATCACTTTATTATTACTAATTTACATTACCATACACCACACTATAAAATTTGGTAAAATTCGTTTTTTTGCGTTTATGGCATTTCTTAGTGTAGGGGAGAGGGTTGGGTTGTGAGCCGGGTTTTGTTTATGATCTGTAACTTTTTATAGAATGAAGATATCAAAGAATGCAAGATAACTTTTTGAAAGCTGAATATAAGACGCAACTTTTGTATTTGGACATATTTGTGTTTTGATCGTTCGGTAAATTTCGACGGCCAATTTTCGAAGGACGTGATTTTTGGCTGTTGTAAAAAAGTGGCTGGGTTGTGAACCACCGGTCAAATCCAAAAAGTGAAACGCGAAATGTTTGAAAATGTTGTGCGAGCCTCAAAATAGGTTCATTTGGGCTTCAAATGCGACAAATAGATGACTTTCTCGGCCACTATGTCTTATTCGCTGTAAATATTTCTTGCAGGGTTTCCACGCGCTTACGAAAGTCTAGGATTAAAAAGGAGAACCTAGCTAATAGCACAGCCTACTCTTTTTCTGTTAGGTCTGGCTCGATGATTTTAAACAAGTATATATAGGTTTATATCGGGTTTAATAAAAACATGCAAATGCTCAAATATGACACTACAACTAAGTTTCTGTTAGTAAATATTCATAGGGCTAGTAACGAACTTTACTCTTCAGATTGCTCGCGTTTCTTTTGCAGATCCCAAGTTCGATAATCACCTGGTGCACGTACACGTATTTACATCGAGTAAGACACGGTATCCTATAAAGTACTTTAAGTGTTCAAATTAAACCCACTATAAACCTTCATATACTGCTTAAGAAGAATACCTTGATACAGATATAACAAGATAAAGATTAGACTTCGTTATTATTCAGGTTCTTTTTTTTAATTTAGGATTTAGTTTACCATTTAAAAATTCTATCATGTATCAATCTATATTTCCTTAAATCAAATGAGACATCTTAACATAATTCGTAGGGAACCTATCAAAGTGCAGCCTTTGTTACTAGCCCGGTTCTTTTTCCAAATCTAAGATTTACACAATCATTTGCAGACCCTATTAATGACTACTCACAGCGGCTGATTGAGGTTAAACGATAAAGTCCTTTATTATGTCGAAATGATACCCCATATGAACGTATAAATACTTTATTGAAAATGAAAATTTAGTGATGATTATAAAAATAAAGTAAAAGGATAGGCTTTTCTCCTAGCTGGAGTGTTTTTGAAAATCATAGATTTTCATCAACTTTTGATGAAAATGTAATAATTGAAGTCTCACAGAAAGCTTTTAAGGCTGCGGCGTTTTCCACGGCAACTGCATTATTTATATCTTTAAGATGTTACAAGAATTGTTTCTATTAAGATTTAATTAAAACTGATTGCGGAAAGTCGGTATATAATTTCCATTTCTTTTTTAAGACGACGAGAAGTTCTCTACCGGTAAACGGACTTCTATAGATTTAGACTTAATGGTTGTCAGATTTATTGTAACATGGAAACCAGCCGTTTCTGAGTTCCTATTGCATTTTTTATAGTTTTAATGCACAAGAAAACTAAAAATGCTGTAGGAACTCAATTCAGCATGTTCTAATGTTATAGTAGCCCCAATCTATAGAAATCCGTGTACCAGTAGAGATCCTGTCGTCGTACTACAAAAAATACAATTATGTACCGACTTTTCGCAATTAGTTTCTAATCAGATCTTAGTCAAGACAAATCTTGTTACTCCTTGAAGATATAAATAATGCATTTTACGTAAAGAAGGCTGCAGGCTTATAGGTTGGAATTAAATATCAAGGATTATAAAACAGTGTTTCTACAACATTTTAATTGTGAAGTTTTTATTGACAGTTAATCAAAATCTAGGATTTTCCAAACACCCTGGCTTGTAAAAAAAGCCTCTACTTTCACCTGATGTTTATAATAATGATTTAATTTTCAGCGAATCTCGACGTAGGACCTGGTTGTGCATTCGCTGCGTTTTAACTAATGTCGAGCGGAAGGTTTGACGGTAAGGATGATTGTGTGCGTTGGGTCGACTGTCTACCTTCAAACTCAACTGTCGAAAAATCGGCTGAACTTTCTGCAGTTTTTCTCTCCTCTGGCTAAACGTCTAGGTACATGCGAGCACTTCTAATAAAATCAGATGCAGCCGTGGATTATCAGTAGTTGTGATAAAATTCATACAGTGATTCTAAACCCACTTCAGTAAAAGAACAGTTTCCACAGGCCCATACCCAGTGAAGTGGAGTCGCCTGGCTTTAAATGTACTCATGCTAAACGTCTTAATGACACTTTAGCAGCGATGGTGACCTGTGTAGAGACCTCTCACCTACTTTTTAAAATAAAAAGACGTAGTGCAATAGGTTTTACACGATCTAAATGGATCAGCCTTACAGGATAATAATCATAATAATAAATTGGGTCTAAATTCGACATACCAATGGCCTTATCTTGCATTCGCAATCTGCCGCTGTGAGCAATTGTTGCTAGTTTCTCGAAAATAGGTCCCCTATGACTAATGTCACGATATTCAGTGTGACTAAACTAAATATCTATTCGTATAGGGTCCAAATTGGACATATTAGTCACTATAAACATATATTTCGGGGGGACAAATTGTTTAATTGTAAACAGCTTTTTGTGAGCGTCATCTAGTGCTTACTGTAATTGTAATTGTAATTAAAAAAGAAATATATATACATTGTAATATTCTTAAAACTAAGATCGTGGTACAGTAATAGATATGTGTATTTAACAGTAAATTAATACTGACAATGAATATCAAACGTAGGCCGTTAGACTCAATAAGTTATAAGTTTAAGTATATAGTAGTGTTGTAATTATACGATACGTGTTAAATAAAAATATCTGAATTATTATATAAATAATTTAAAAAATCGATTTCAAAATGATATTAAGAGGGCGCTTCGCTCATAGTTAGTGGTATTCTATTCTATAGATGTGCCCCTCTAACCATTAACGATCTTTAGAGCTTACATGTTCTGTGCTTTGGTATTTTTAAAGCGAAGTTTGTCTCACGGGTACATGCATTTAGTGTCCACTCTAGCTTCCCATTTAGTTAATTCGTTATATCATCGTAAGCAATACATCCGTAATCAACTCTTAACTAAGAGAATCCTAATTGAGGTAGGTAAGGAGTCCTTAATTTTATTTAACTGCTGTCAATTCTGTAGATGTTTAAAAAAAAAGCTATTACATGCTTTTTCCAAGATAGAGTACGGTTGAGCAAGTGTCATAAATCTCTGACCGATTCTTGAAAAAGAATAGTAACAATACCAATCTTTAAAGGAGGGAGGGAAGAATAATAATAGCGTTAGTTTATCTGGATTTAAGATATTTGCAACATTTTGGATCCCTTCCAAGATCATAATTATACAAATTAAAAATCGTAGGTGCGAGTATGTACCCCTGCGGAGCCCCATTCTTAACTTCCATCCATTCAGACATATCGATATTACTAGTCTCTACACTTTCTTAACGACTACTTACATAGAAAGCAAACCACTTTATTATAGAATTAGGCATTTTGAATGATTTGACTTTTTATAAATGGAAACTTGTGGTTCAGGGTGTCTAAAGTCTTAGAATGGTTAACAAGTACTACAGTTGTAATCTCCTTTTCATCGATAGCCAGCATAACATTAGTAGTGATTATCAAGGACGCTGTGAGTGTCGTGTGCTGGACTCTGAAGCCCAATTTCATAGGGTATAATATTTTGTTGCTATCTACAAAATTTGTTAGATGTTTGTGCACATTCGTTTATGTGGCTTTGATAACGCATTGAGGATAGAAATTAACCGGAAGTCTTTAGTGGAAGTCGGACTGGTGATTTTAGGTATCGGTCAAATTAGTGCCTTTTTCCATATATCTTGAAAAATACCATATTGTATAGATGCATTAAAAGTCCTCAATAATACTGGAAAGATAACTGGGAGGGCTAACCGGATAATTTGTATATAGATCCCATCTATACCGATCGAATCAGAATTAACATCTTTTACTTCCTTAATGAAAGTTTCAGGAGTAATGTCAGAAAAAAGGAATCATATTCATCGAAAGTTTGCAAAGGTAAATTTGAGGAGTCATTCGGAAGTTGTGATCAGGAGATTCCTGATTGGGTTGAATAAATCGAAAGCGCCTCAAAAGATAAAAAATGTTTTCTTGTTTGTTTCTATTTCTGATTGAATTAATGTTAAATTATTTGTCAGAGTCCCTAATTTTCTTCTTAACAAGAGTCCGAAGTTTGTTAAATTTGGCTTCTATGCTACAATCGAACCGCCGCACAGTAGGAAAAAAAATTTTTGTCGGAAATTCTGCCTATTTTTCAATTTTTAACCGATCTTAATCGTTCTTAGCTGAAAATCTTCTTAATAAATTGTACTGTAAGAGAGCACTGCTACTTTTTTAATATTTGCCAAATAACCTTATAAAATTATCTGGAAACCAGATTTTTTTTAGTTCCGATTTCAGCACTCTACAAACGACTAATTTTCGAATTATTTTATAATTCCAGGGTCGAAACAAAAATAGAATAATTCTTAGTATTGATGAAAGATGTATAAAGTAAAATCCTAACGATTGGGCCCACCCCAGACCCAAAATGTGTCAAACTGGCACAAAATGATCCAAAATGCTAATTAAGCTACATTTTCGCGCTTTCTATTTCGCGATTGACTTAAGAAATGTACAATCAATAAAACATGATTATTTACAGTATTTAGTGCAAATACCTACTATTGTTATTCTAAGAAATTTAATCACAACATTCTGTACTTCTAGTTTGAAGTTTCTCTAGGCTTCTAATTTGCAGCTGTCATAAATATAATGATATTTTTAAACGACAAGAGATAAGCAGAGTGCAATCTCTGACAGTTAGATCTTTTCTTGACTCAAAATGATCCAAAATTATAAAAAATGTTGTGAAACAACCCAAAATGCAAATTAGTCCATTTTATGGTATATTTTATTTATCAATTGACTGACTTAATAAACAATCAATTAATTCTACTTTTTATCGTGAAATCATATAACAATCGTTTGCATGAAGAATATAAAATTGAGATTTTTAAATTAACATTATAAAAAAATAGTAGGCAAAATTTAAAATTAATGTATTTTCTTAAGTAAAATAAACTTTTTGAAATATTATTTGTTGCATGTTTCAAAAAAATTATAAAACAATAAACATTTCGCAACATGTTTTATTATTTTTGACCATTTTGAGTCAAGAAAAGATCTAATTGTTGGGCATTTTGGGCCAGTTTGGGACTTTTTTGGTCCTGGGTAGGCCCAATCGTTGAGATTTTACTTTATGCATCTTTGGTCAATGCTAAGAATCATAATATTATTATTTCGACCCTGAAATTATAGAATAATTCAAAAATTAGTCGGTTTTTAGAGTGTTAAAATCAGTACTAAAAAAAATTCTGGATTCCAGATAATTTTATAAGGTTATTTTGCAAATAATAAAAAAAAGTAGCTGTGCTCTCTTTTAAGCTAAGAACGATTAAGATCCGACAAAAGTTTATTTTTCCCTTACTATGCACCACATCGTATAAGGTGGTATAAAATTCTTCTGCAGCTTTTGCTTGGCCCCTGACCGATATTTTTGAAAAATTACTATTTTTTTTTTAAACATACATGCTGCAACCCAGTCCGTCAATGATGGGGTAAAAATCAGGCCTTGTCCAATATGTCGAGGCACACTGTTTTCATCAGATCACTTGATTGTATTATAAAAATGCGTCCGTTACTGATAATATCAACCGGGTTGAACTCGTGCAAACTATCGAAAAATAAAATAAAAATCCAACTCTAAACTCTAGCCTGTGACAACATTTTATATATGTGCTCTGGCGTTGATGTCGCGGTAGGGCTTGAGCTTTCCTTTCATGACTAACGGCTATGTATACAGACATAGACATAGACATAGACAGGCAGATAACGAAGAAGAAAGGGACCAAGCAGAAAACCAAACCCCATAAATAATCATGGAGAGTTTATTAAAGATTTTGAAACGCTTCCCGCTTCCCAAGGACCGCCGGGACGTCCCTGGAGCCGCCGCTGGGGACCACAGCATGCGGGACGGTGGTGATGGTGAATTGCGAGATGGTCAGGCAGATCTCACTAATCAAATAGCTGGCCAGCAAGCACATCTGCGACAAACGGTAAGCAGTTTAACATCAACTGTGCTTACTGAGGATGTTTTGGCTAGCGTTAGCTATTTTCAGCCAATCACCTCGACAGAAATACCGTGAAAGAGTATTAGGTAGGATACCACAATGAAAGAGGATTTGGTGCATCTCTATTACGAAAGTACAAAGTTTGAAACAAAAATGGAAAAAGGGTACAATTTAAGAACGAGATTTGCTGCAAAGTATCCTAATGTACAGAAAGTCGCACTAAGACAACTTATCGCTAAGGTGAAGGACACCAGGAACAATCTAAAAATCACAGAAGAACGAGCAATAGAGATTAGGCAACAGGTTGATTTGGCGTGAAAAAACGACGAAAAAATGAATATCAGTTAGCGTCACACGGTGAAGCGGGAGCAATTGATGTTCTTCCTCAACCTGTTCATGATGCAACACCACCACATTCTCCAGAGGTGGATGGCCTTATACAAACAGAGACAGAAGCAGAGGTTCAGCAACCAAAAAAGCGACGGAAATGGACATATTATATGAACAGAGATGTTTTGCACCTTTATTTTTTGGCAGAGAAATGTAGGCCAAGTGTGAGGACAGAACATCATATGCTCCTCTTACTTAAATACCTAGAGCTAGCCACAACAATAAATGAGCAGAAGCTGGCATATCAAAAACGCTCAATATCTGTAAACATATTGCTTTCGGCTGTTGAAGTAGCTTCTATCAAAATGGAAGTGGAACGGCAGCTTCCTATTGATGAACTCCCCTTGGAAGATGTGGACAACGCAAACTTGATTGAAGCTGAAGGCATAGGTGCTAGGGATAATGAACATCATGTACCGGATCTACTAGAACATAATCCGGATATTAATAATGATGATGTGGATAGCGAAATCCCAGAAAAACTACAGAACTTTGAAAGGAATCTTGTTCATGCTTTACTAGAGTTCAAATATATAGAACCAACACTAAGGCATTCTCTGCCAAAAATGAACATCACAAATGATCTGCGTGCACTAATAGAACACCTCAACAGCAAGGTCTTACCGACGCATATGAACGTAACACAAACTGGGTTAGAGGTGCAAACTTTTGTATACTGTACAGCTGTGGCAAACGTTAGAACGTTGGGCCGCAGAACTAGGCCTGAAAATGCAGTTTTTGTCTTAGCCAGGGATCGAGATCCACCATGAAAGATCAGGTTGGACATGGATGTCAGCAAAGTAAGGTGCAAATTGGGTCGATTAACTCAATATAAGAAAGACAATAGAACCAGAAAGCTGATAAACTATGTTGCTAAAATCATCCACCCTCGGCACATCCAGACATTAACACCATCAATATTGGACAAGATTATGGACTCCCAACGGCAGAGACTTGATGCTCTTTCTGCTAGACTGCGTCCCCCCAAGCGGAGGTGTGAAAACCGTGCTAAAAGCTGAATGGCACGTGGGTCTAAAACGGTGATTCTGAGATACCGTTCGACCTCTCAGAGTACGCAGCCGAAGTACGCAAAAAAGGGGCTATGTAAGGGGAGCGTCTACTCTTACCAGAGCGAGAACAAGCCGGCAGCAGAGAAAGAGAGATGACAAGACCAACCGTAGACAGGCATCCGATAGAGGATGAGCGAAGCTTTATGACCCGGAGAAACATCAACACCCAGGTTTCTCCTAATCCTAAAGATCTGGCTGAAATGGATAAAGAGCTTCGTGGAAAATTTTCCGAAGAAACCGACCTCTGGACTATCAATTGTTGTGTGCATAATGCCATAAAAATAGGCTGGGCAAGACAGTACGCGTCCCACATTAAGTGTGTGATTGATTATATGTAAAACATCCGGCACCTATGTTTTTTACGTGGATGATCTTAAAATCTATGCTAAAAATAAAGAGCGACTGCATGTAGCTTTAGGGATTAACGAACGATACACTAAGGAAATAGGAATGGAATTCGGGTTAGAAAAATGCGCCATGTTTTATTTGAAACGAGGAAAATATAATGGCATCTCTGAAGATCCTGAGCCTGTCGATAGAAGCGCTATACGATAGAGCCGCATTCAGGATGTGACATCTATAAAGGATATTCTCCGAAGCAGATAAAAACGGCTCCTCAGGCAGACTTGGTCTTTCGAACTTTTGAAGAACAAGCTCAGATCCCTTGCTATCGGGACACGAAAGGTTATGCACATATCCTCTTCTTAAAATGGTCAGGAAACATGAAGAAGTCGGGAACGGAGCGTTTCAGTACAAAGCAGCGGAGGAGGCCCGAATTCAGAAAGCACAGGAGAAAAACTTCCGGAACAGCTCCTTGATAAGAGGATGCACAGCATCTTCCAGAGAAATGTGGAGGATCAGTCAATGTCGTGTGAGCTAACTTTTGCTGATGATAGCTGCAGGGCGTGCTATGCACACCCCGAGCATCTAGGACACATACTATCTAGTTGTCCAATTAATGCGGTCACGATCTACATCCAAAGGCACAATGCGACACGAAGAGTGCCTTATTACCATCTCTAGCACTCTTATGGCATTAACCTTAATATCGCTTCGCTAAAACCTCCTAGGGAAACAGAGTCAATTGTCGAAAATGAGAAGCGCCGCATATACTGGAACTTTATATTCTCGACAATTGTTTCTGTTACATACTCGAGGCCTGACATAGTTCTCCTTGACTTCGAGAAGCGAAGCATGTTTGTTATCAAATTTTCGGCACCAGCTGACAAAAACATCATAGCTAAGGAGAATGAAAAGAAAGAGATGTGTTGAGACCGTGTAAGGGAGTTACGACGTTTGTACCCGGAATATTCTGTTAAATTAATCGTCCTTATCATCGGCGCTCTTGCAGGTGCCAAGCTTTGACTGGTCAATAGCCTGAAAAGCATCCCTGTGTAAGTACAACATGCTAAAACACTTGCGGGGACGTGAAGTCTTGATGGAGCAATGATTTAAATTACGAATATGAAATCAACAGTATTTAGAATTTTAAAGTAATACATTTTTCCTGCATGAAGCTTCGAATAAGATTATTATTTCAATAAACAAAAAAGCTTAACACAAAATGGAAATACGATCGGTCAGGACGTACATAAATCCTTTTAAGCTGAATTATTTTAACTTTGGTCCAAAGAAATTTCGCAATATAGCTGATTACTTACATACTGAAATCGTTGATATGATAGTAATTTTAGGGAAATGTCAGGTTAACCACGATCCTGCATCAAGACTTTACGCTGAACTTTGCTGAAAACTGTGGTCGGTTTTGAAAGACGTCTACGTTTGTGTCTTTAAGCCAATGGAGAGCACTTCCAACAGTTACTCCGTGGCTAATTGTAACACTGGTAGCAATGGTGAGAGGCAAGGGGACTCACGTTAATCAACCACCCGAAACGTGAGAGGCAAGGGGAAGTCACGACCAGAAAGCACCCTAAAAGAAACAGAACTTACTACGTCCACGCCATTGTTTCTGAGTAATGCTAAAAGTAAGGACGAAGTGTCTTTTCTGTAACTGGTCGCAGAGAAGTGATATTGTTAAGATTGTCACTTTTGTAATTAAATAGTCACAGTCTTTACATTTTATCAGAAATCATTGCTACTGTCAGGGTGTGTTTGGTGGAGAGGGGGGGGGGGGTTGTAATAACAACCCACAGTCTGAAGTGTACAAAAAAATTCATCCGGGCACAGAGTTCAAACTAAGATAAATCGTTTTGACCTTCAAGTGACCTTGAAAATTGACCTGAAGGTCATGATGGTCATGGTGATGGCCAATTCAGTGTAAAACTGAGTAGGAATATGCTTTGAAAATTGGATCTATTAAATTTATATCTATTTAATGTGTAGGAAAATGATTTGTTTCTTCATTCGTTTATTCCTTTTTCTTAATTTCTTTTATTTGTTTCAAGCTAAATAACTGATCAGCGCAGGATCAAGACATTCTCGATGATAGCTTCTGTCTGTTGGGTGATGCCGCACATAGTCAGGATACTGTTATAAGTTCCTGATGATCCTCGTCAAGTCTTTTAGACAAATCATAGGTCTAGATACTTATCAAGAAAATACCAGACTGTAGTTGTCCGTCAAGGTGCACTGAATAACATTCTTAGACATTAAGAAGACGCGGAAAAGAATCTTTATCACTCCATTCGATATCATATCTTTCCCACGCTGAAGTTTGAGGCCAATAATAACACAGAAATAATTCTTATGGAAAGTACTAATGTTTTTATTGCCGTAACACCAGCTTTAAGGATAGTCTCAAACAAACAGCTCATTAATAATGTTTTTACTTTTTTTTTAAACTGTACCAGAATTTTCTTTTACCGCCCTGTGGTTCCACACCCGAGTATGCAGCAGTGAAGCTAGGGATGGCATCGTAAGATGCCCCTAAGGAGGCATTCCTGGTACCCCGGGGGAATGTAACTGGCATATTAAGGCTTGAATGTCAGCTTTTATCGCCGGGTATTGCACTGAGCTCCGAAAAAATAGTCACAAAATGACGCATCCTACTCTGTTCTCCTCGAGGATATCTAAAGCATTCTGAAGTTGCTGTGAAATAGAAGCATAGATCTTCAGATTTTTCATATAAAATTCATGAGTGACCTTATGTTGTCGATTATTTTTGTCGCCACAGAGGTACCCAGGAGAATTGCGTAGTGCGAGAGATATTGGCAGAAGTGTAATGCAAAAGAGCGGATGGCTCGTGGTGTTCTTCTGAAAGAAGCCCCTCTGAAAGGTGACGCTGTTCGTTGGCACACGATAATTTCCAAATAAGTTAGTGAATCTAGTTTTCTAAATGTGCATCAATCTCTGTATGTATCTCACTACGTGTGGATGAACCTTCAAGCCTTACAGCAGATATGATAAGTCGTTTAGGGTAGCTGCAGTTATCTTATACAACGATTTCAGATAGGTTATTGGCCTGCAGTTCTCTGCGTTGCACAAGTCGCCTTTCTTCGGTAGAATTACAATACTTACTAACCTCAGCTACTGCGAAATGGGCGTCTCTGACTTGAAATATGAGGTGAAAGTGCAGGTCACATGTTGGTGTGTAGAAGTAAACCTTTTTCACCAGAAGTTCTTGATTCCATCTGGCCCGGCAACGGAAAAGTTCTTCATCCCCTTAATTGCATTCTTGGCCTTTTCGGCAGTGATTGATGAATATTCCTCTTCAGATGTTATAAGGCTGTCACAAAGCTTCTTGAAGCGGATGATGTTATAAATATCTTCCTCCAATTCCAGTGTTGGGATCTTGTCTTTTACTTTTTTAGTAGTTGGTGGCAGATCCTCAGTTCGTGGGCGGACTTTCGGGCCGTTTCCATAAACGGCCTACCAGATGTTATGTAGTCAAAGATGTTATGTTCAAAAAAGCTTACGCTATCTAGCTTATCTAGCAGAAAATGTGATATACCTGTTGGATCCTTTTAGTATACTTGAAATTCAATGTTCATCGTAAAAAAACTAGAACACTACACTGGTCCATAAAAAAACATCAAAAATCAAAATAACGCAAAAATTGTTCAAAAAAGCTTACGCTATCTAGCTTAGCTAGCAGAAAATGTGATTGAGTACATGTATTTCGAAATAAGTTACAATATTAGATAAGAATGTTCAGGGCCTGAAGATATGTCATAAATTTCGCTTAAAATTAAAAACAAGTATATAAAGGTGCCGTTGAACATAGGGCTAATGCCAATTTTTTAAATACAAGTTTTAATTTTCATAGTCTGACAACACGAAACCTTTTCCCTCCGAAGGTTAATTTTTACCTAATGAAGTTTCATTGTTAAACGACCTAGGTAATGAATTTTCAGTCTATACGTTGTCCAATTGGTTTGTGAGTCATCTCCTTTTTGGGTTAATCCAAACTGATCCTTATTGGTGATGTCTACGGTTATATTCGCGGTGGTGAAAAGTATATTTTCGACACAGTAGTCGGTCCTCTTTCCTATCTAGTCTTTGACAACGTTTGTTTTATGAAGATATGCTAAGTTATATTTGGAAAAATCGTAATGTTTTATTGTATTTTTTATTGTAACTGATTAATTATTAATTAACATTAGTCTACTCTGATCTGTAACATTAATCGATTCTTACCATATATTCTTTCCATTTTACTATGTTTCTCTTTTCTTTACAGATATCGCCGAGTACAAGCCGCTCTTCAAGAAAAGTTTGTGAAAAGAATGTATTTTCCCATAGCGTTGACAATCATGCAGACTCGGGTACATAAAATTTAAGGAGAAGTGTATATAGTTCACCTTCTCCAAAAAATAAATTATCTTGTTCTCCAGAAGATTTGGGCAACCTTTTTATTTTCAGAACCGGATTATTTATCATGAAGCATATGCTCAGCAAAACTTTAGCGATGCTGAAGATGCAATCACCTCTATGGAAAATTTGTGCAAAGCAACAGGTAAAGTCTCGTAGAAATCTTAAAAATATTACATAATAAAAACATAATAGAAGCTAAATAATTATTTACTATTAGTAAATATGTTCATAACTCCTGAAAAAAATCGCCAAAGTGGACCCTAGTCATTTTTTTAATTCACTGTGGTTTATTAAGAATAAATTAATGATATTTTCAGATTGTACAATTTGCACACCCAGTGAAAGATAAAAATTTCCAAAAGTAATTATCGAAAAAGAAATATTTCCAAAGAAAAATATGCTGTCGGATGCTAGTGAGACAAATCGTAAGAACGACGACACAAGTCAACAGCTGTTATCAGAAAATCCCATAAGGAAAATATCGACAGACACGAATGACCATTACGATGTATCTGTAGCTCTCCATGAAATAGAGAAGAATATAGATGAAAATATGACTCTACGAAGTAAGCGGAAAACTTCCGTATACTCTCTCGTGAACTTTGATAGTAGTGAGAATGCGCATAGATTAGATTTTAAGTATAAAGATGAAGAGAAAAGCCAAAAATGTTTTCCCAAAGAGAACAAAAGTCTTAGGGAAATGTACATAAATAAATTAGTCTCGCCTAGAAAAACATCCGTCAATTCGACAATGCAGGAAATTCAAGCTGAATCCATGGTAACGTATGGCACAAGTAGCAGTGTGGTTCTTCCTGAAGACCACGGTGTTGAACACGATTCACTTTCCACTGATAAATGCATTCATAATGTCAAGTCTGATGTAAAAAGAATAAAAAGTACACGATTTGTAACTTCTAACATTATGGGAGACGATATCGAACTAGATAACAAAGACTTAGAAAGTCAAAGAGAAGAAGACGTGGGCGTGACAATATATGATGTGGATGATAACGGCACTAGCATTAGTGATATTGTAGCTACGCAAGCACTTCATGAATCTTTGAGTAAAATGGGCAAAGTGCCTCCTTTAAGTGCGCAAATAGAAATTAGAGAAATGAATGTCAAATCTGAAATAGAAGGAGAGTGTCAAAAAGATGTTGCTATTCAAGATGAAACAGTTGAAGGTTTTATTGGACCGCTTCTTGATGAAAACTTTAAAGCAGATGAAAAGCTTGCACAAAAAACAATGGGCATGGACGAAGTGAGAAACTTGCTGATGAAAGTAAAGGTTCAGACGGTCGAACAAGATGATGATGACGAAGAAAAAGCCATAGGTATATCCCCCGATGGAAGATTTCTCAAATTTGAAGAAGAAATTGGCCGCGGAAGTTTTAAGACTGTATATAGAGGGCTCGATACTCAAACTGGAGTAGCAGTGGCCTGGTGTGAACTCCAGGTAAAATAATTTTAACAATATTTAATCGAAAATAACATTTATTCAATTCTTAATAACTTTATCTGATCGTTGTTGTACATAAGCGTCATAAATGTCACATGGTTCAAACATGAAAAGCATATGGGAAATTTTCTACAGACTTTTTATTGACTGCAGACTCTTTGGTTTCAATGGATTATATTAGCAACTAGTTTATACCGCGCGCTTGGCGCGTATGTTCTAGTTGAGATTTCACATCCATTCGAGGCGATCATGAGAGAGACAACATTTTTTAAACTGTATTTAGAAGATGAACATTAAGAAATGTGTTGAATATTTATAATTAATATCATTAGCATATCCATTCAAGTATATTATGAGATGTAAATCTCTTTGTAGGCATGATTTTGAATCCGCATACGGTCTGTAACATTACAATCGTTATTCACATAAACTTTCAATGAATCCCACAATCTCTCCGGAGAAAGCAACGTATAGTTGACCATGATTGAAAACGTCTTTCTTTAAATC
>JAAAKG020195899.1:0-24097 GCA_010014905.2 Druon quercuslanigerum
ATCTTAATTTCACCATTATAGTGATGCTACCAACGGCCGACTAAACACCATCACCCTTTCTACTTGGCAGAATTTCATCCGGAACCGCTTTCGCATTACTTCAGGTGTTTCTTTTCTTTAGCCGTGCCGGGGCCCTCTTCTGTAATGCCAACTTGGTCTTCTCCTGGCTATCTGGGTTTCTTATTGAACCTGCCCAGATATCATATTAGCTTGAACGTCCAAGCAGCTTTCTAAACAAAGCTGTCTCTCTTAACGTCAAGCATCTCCTTGTACGCGAAGGATGGTCTGTCCGTGGCTTATCTCCCTTGGCGGCTAAGAAGTAGCACTGCGGTGTGCTTTTGCATGCTGCAGCTTTGTGCTTTTCTTTTCCGCATCGCTAGCATGATTTGGAGGACCAGATAGGAATCTGGACCCCTGAATTTTGCTGCCATGTGGCCGAAGCCTAGACAACGGTAGCATCTCGTCCCCTTCATCTGTTTATTTACACGGCAGAACACCCACTTCACCTTTAGGTGTCGCTCGCGCATCAGCCTTGCAGCCAGTTCCTCTGACAGCTGCACGAAAGCCTTCAGATTGCCTTTAAAGGGCCTTTTCGTGATGCTGACCTTCACATCTCCGACAGCTTGGTTTATGAAGTTGCGTCTTAGAGACACATCGATCTCTTTGGTTTCCGCTGTTGTGTTGAGGTCAGAGACCTCGAACTCTGTGCGGTGGATGAGCTTGCGCACGCTGCACCCTTCGCCGACCGCCTCCTTGATGGCAGCCGAGAACTTCGGTCTGCCCTTTCATGTAGGCCCCTCAAGGACTAAATCTGTCATAGGAGATGCTTAAAACTGCTTTAGAGTGCCCGCTTTACTGCTGATGTATCCTAAATGCGGCTCTCAGACATGAGGTTAAGTTTCTCGGAAAAGCCAGAATTCACTCTCGCTTTAGAGAAATCTTGGCAAACTTGTCTAATTCAAAGTCTGTACTAGTCTCCCGTGCGTACCCATCGACGATAATTAATGCCCTTTGAATTTAAAAATCGCGTAGTATCAGATACAGTGGCAGAAGCTTGATTCAAAAGAGGAGAGGACTGATCTTGTGGCCCTGGATGATGTCTGTGTAAAAGGTGAAGCTGTTTGTTGTCACAAAATAATTTCAAAATGTGATAATAAATATAGTTTTTCCATCTGGCATCAATCTCTCTATGCATTTACTATGTGTGCATAAAAGTTTAGGCACAATCCTTTATAAACAAATTCCTGATAAAACCTGAATAAACCTGATTTAAAATTTAAATGCAGGTGCACGAAATTGAAATGATCTTTTGTATTGACCGAAGTCATTTAGTAATTGATTTAGTAAGTTTTCCTCCAAAACTTTACTAGGAAACTGCTAGTTTATTGCTTTAGGCTCATTATTCCCATTATCCCTACTTATCATTAAAACAGAAAATATTAACAAATTTTTAGGAATCTTTTGTTGACCTTTTTTTTGATATGTAAATTAACTATTTCTAGTATTTGCAATTAAATCAAGCTACGCTTTAAAACGTCACTCTTGGCAACCAACCTCAACCCCATTACAATGAGATTTTATAGGACTGTAGGAACCCTATAAGACTCAAGTTCTACCCAACTACAACTTTAGCCGATTTAGAAAGAACTGCAACCATTCAGGTGATTTAACAGGTAAAATGCTTCTAAGGGCTTCTTAATATCGCTGGATCCAAACTCAATGTAAAAATTACGATCCAATATAGCGTTTACTTGTCGCAAAGGAGAGGTGTTTTTCTCTATTTAACTACAATGAGTGGGAAGATTCGAGAGTTAAAATGTTTTTAAAGGGGTTTTTATGTCGCTGAATCAATTTCTGACAATGAGTTTATAATTAAAATATTTTAAACGTCAGATTAAATATGACAACATCCCAATACGATGATGAAATTACAAAATTTAAAATAATTACATCATTGACATCGTTGGATGCTCCTCTCACTCAATCTCTAACTCGAGCGATCTTTGTTGCAGGTTGCTACTTTTCAGCCAAGCTTTCTTAATGAGATTTCTGGATCGAGAGGTGAAGAACTGATAATGGATCAGATAGAGGAGCTTAATAATAGTATTGCAGTAGTGTAAATTTTTGTCGTAATTGTGCAGGACAACTATGTCAGAAAAGTTTCTGATTAATTTTTTTCGAGGCCTGAAGAAGAATACATCTAGCGGTTGAATCTTTAATGTTTCTTCTGTGGGAATAGTTTGAATTTTCAAATATGCCCTCGATTCCACGATTGGTTTAAATGTTTCCTCATTTTATTAATTCCGTGGATCTAACAGATAAACACTCTTTTCGCTGTGGGGTGGTAGAAAGCCTTCTTGAAACCATGTTGTCACTACGTCAAAGGTAACGTCCACAGATTTTGAAACTAAAATGAGGACATTGTTAGACTTGAACAGATTTTTTTGTGCTTGAAGCCCAATCTCCCATTTTTTTTGTAATAGGATCAACAAGCATAGTATCAAAACGCTACTTGCAGTGGTCAGCGATTTTATAGTGTAGATGTAAGTCATAAGATTTATTGACTGTGTCAGTGCTTGAAATGTTTCTTGACCTTGAAATGCCAGAGCTCGTCTCGTGTGCATTTCTAAACAAAAACTAGATTGTTCAGAGTGTAAAACGTTCTCTTCTCTAACTAATGAAATGACATTTTGCAATTTTTAAACAAATTCCTTCGCTTCCTTTTGCAGTTTTCGTTTATCAATAATGCGGCGAAAACAATACCTCCTTTGCAGTTTCGTCCACCCCTTCTCATCATCTGCTAACAGAACTACATCGTCCACGTATACTAGAGAGTATAGTTTGCTATTACCCAAAACTATTTCTCATTTCCCTTTCTCATTTAGCTTATCCTCTAAGATAAGCAGCAGCATATTAAATAGTAACGCACTCAAATAAAACCCTTGCCTCAGAGATCTCCCTGTCCCGAAAACCTGCCCTTTTTGCTTTCCTACCTTCACCCTGACCCTGGCTTTAGTAAAAATTAATTTTATCCTCTCTTTAATTGTCTGCTATAGCACTTTTCTGTTCACTGAGTCAAAGGATGCTTTAAAATCCACGAACAATGCGACTAGTGTCCCTTTCTTTGTCCTTAAATTTCTGTCAACTAAGTAGTTAAGTACGTAGATGTTGTCTATAGTTTCCAGCCACCACCTTCTCCAACCTTTTTTCATAAATTTCTATATACATTTTATAGCGGACTGGTATGATAATGATCCCTCTGTATTCCTCTACCTACTTTCCTTCCCATTTTTTTACAAGCGGTACCACCAGGCCTTTTATCCACTCTTCTGGTCATCCTTCTCGTTTCCAGACCTTTTTGCAGATCTTGAACATCCTGTCCCAAACTGCTTCTCCCCCATACTTTATAGCTTCGTTCTTTATCCAATATTCTTCTACCACCTTGTTTCTTGTTAGCCAATCGATTGCCTCATCAACTTTCTTATCTTCTTATATCGTTCCCTTTCTGCATTTCTCCTTGGACTATCCTTCTCTTTTCCACTTTGATCTTATTTTTCTCTCCCCCCAATAAATGTTTAAAATTTATTTTTTTAATTTAAATTATATTTCTTTATTAATATGCTTTCTTACCCATCTCCTTCTATTTATCATATTCAACACCCTACCTTATTTGATCGATTTTTCTACTTCTGCCTTATATTCATTCTTTCCTCTTAGTCTTTTACTTTCCAGCATTTTTTAACGTACTATTTTACGCCTATTACACTCCTCTTTCTCCATTTCCGCATTTCTCCATTTTCTTGCACAATCTTTCATTCACTTTTACTCTTCCCCTAATCTTTCTTCTTTAGAACCCAGCTCATCCGTTTTTTCTCAATCGACCCCTTTAACATTTTATTTAACGAGGCTTCTCCCTCTTATCTAACCTTCTCCTTTTCCATCTTTTGTTTAAACTCTTTTAGTTTATGTACCCACCAGACTCCCATTTCCGTACACCCTTCCTTCTTTAATCGCTTTTTCTAATTCTGCCTTATATTCATTCTTTTCCCTTTGTCTTTAACTTTCGAGCATCTTTTCATGTACTCTTTTCTCCTGTTACACTTGTTCCTCTCCATTTACCCATTTCTCCATTTTCTTGCACAATCTTTTATTCCCTCTTTACTCTCTCAGAATTCCTTGTCTCACGAGCCTCTCTTTGCCCCTACTCTTTCTTCTTTAAAAACCAGCTCATCCTGTATCCTCTCAATCGACCCCTTTACCCTTTCAATTAACGCGTCTACTCCCTCATCCTTATACCTTATACCTTATACCTTATCCTTTTCCGTCTTTTTTTTAAACGCTTTTAATTTATTTATACCCAGACTCCCATTTTCGTATCCCTTTCCCCTTTCTACCTCTTCCGCGCCTATTGATGCCTCCTCTTAGTGTTGCTGTGACCGGGAAGTGCTTGGAACCTATCTCAATATCCACCTTCATGTTGCCATTACATATAAATCATGCTGTTTCTCCTGTCACATCTAGCAACTTTCTCCATTCCTGGTTTTGTCTTCCTATGTTTGGAGTCATTTGATGTATACCTTCTTTTCATTATCTCAAATCCCTCCTTATTGCCCTCCATCCTTTCTCTTCTGCTCTTCTTCTATATACAAAAACCACTGCTCTTTCGACTTTGCTAACTATAATTGTTGTCATTGATATCATCTACCCTTTTTCGTCTACTTTCCCTCTACCTGTCTGAAAACTTTTTCATTTTTTCCTTATTTCTAATAACTTTTCGTACTAGCACCATTCCTCCACATTTATCCTCTGCAATATTTGCCATCTCCTTTTCCTCTCCCTACATATCCGATCTACAATTCTTACACTTCTTCCTTTCAAAAAATTGTTTGCCCTCCATAATTTTCTTTTTCTCCTCCTCAATCCTTACTTTAACTAAAAACATTCATTTTTTTCCTTTTCAGAACAAAACTGCAGTAATCAAAAACTTAGTTGACAGAGCTCTAGGTTCGTCCAGTTTATCATTTCACACGGGATATTTGAATGTCGTTGGGAAACAGATAATCAGAAAGAGTAAGGAAAATAATTTATTTAATACTTTTGTTCTTCCATTTCTTTGGTCAAATTTCTAAAACTATTGAACTTATATTGAAAAATTTCAAAACCCATACTATTTTCCGTATACCATTTGAAAGGGATGCAATGATAAATTGGGATAATGTTAAAGTTTTGTATAGTGATAGTAATAAAATAAGAAGAGAATTCAGGGAAATGCTTTTCTGCGTTGTGGTCCAAATCTGGTTGTTGAATTCATGTGTTTTAAATGTTCTGCATCGATTTGATTATTGGACGTTCAATTGGAATTTTATATTGGATTTTAAGCTAATTTAAATTTCTAAAATGTTCGAATTATAAAACAATTCATAATGAATATAAGAAAAAAATGGTAGAAATTTCGATGAGATTAAAATCAAATTTAAAATCCTAGTTAATGTTCAATAATCAAGTTTATAAGCAAAATTCCTGAAAATAAATTAAGGAATATAACGACCAAATTTGCACAATTACCATAAAATCTTCCTATTGCAATCTGAAAAAATACCTTTTTTCCCTAAAAAGAAAGGAAAAAGAGTTTCTTATTTTTCTTTCCTTTTTTTTATTTTTTTATGTAAAGAGTAGTTCTTTTTTTTCTTTTAAAAGAAACAAAAAATTTTGTTCAGATTGCAATGGGAAGATTTTATGGTGATTGTCCAAATTTGGTCGTTGGATTATTGATTTTATTTTTAGGAATTCTGCTCATTAAATTGAGTATAAGAAAATCGCTGACTTCACAAGCAGAAATTATTTTTGCTGGTTCTAAAAATTTGCAAAGTTCCATCAAAAGCGGTAAGTGCCTTCGCCGCACAATTAAAAAAAATATCTCGAGTTATTATAATCGACTTTTTTTTACTATCAATCTCCCAAATATTAAAAAAATATTTTTGAAGCAGATCTTACACTGAAAATAATAATAATCTCCATGAAAACAAATTATTGTGTAGAATGGATTGAATTGGAGAATCCAATGCAGGAAACGTTTCTTTCGTCGGCAGAAAATATTATTTGTAAATATTTTCTGGCTAAGATAAAGTTCTATTATAAATATCAAGAAAATCAGTTTAAATAGATTTCGTAACACTGTTTGGTTCCAGAAAAATGGCAAGTGAAATGCAAACATCCCAGAAGTATAACCCTGATTCATAAAAAAATACGCTGACACTAGAAGGTTGACGATTGGAAAATCGATAAGATAAAGATTGTAAAATATACTTAAGATATCATGACGAGGCACTGGAATAATCAGAAACTGAACTGCTAACCGAATTTCATATTAGCACGTACATTACTCAATTTATTCTCTGCTTGAGAAAAATGAGGATTGTTTCTATCCTGCTCTTAATCTTGGTAATCGTCTGTAATTTTGTTGGTAAATATGATAATATAATTTTTTATAAAATCTCTATTAAATCCTTTATACATAACGGCTATTAGAAGCCGTTTACAAACTACTTTTTTAACTTAAATTAATTTTTCAAAACGAACATTCCGTTTCAATTTTTCAGGAACCATAAAAAAACTGTTTTTTTAAACCTATAAGAGTTCTTGAAAAACTTTTCAACTTTTTTGTAACCTGAAAAAATATACATTTTTTGTAGATCTACTTTAAAATTTTTCAAATTGAAAATTCAGGCCTGACAACTATCCTTAAAAACCAAAAATTTTTTGAATAGAATTCTTTATAGCCATGGATATTAACTAGTGATAGTATCATAATTGAAGAAGCTGAAAATTAAACTTTTTACTTTAAATTAATTAATTTAAAATTAAATAAATATTTTTCTTTTTTTAATTGGAGAAATAGAAGCTTCTCGTTCCAACTGATCTAATTTATAATTAAGAATGCTTAACCTAAATCAGGTTTACTTCAAGCAGCAAGGTTCTCTGGTATTCTTACGTAATAACAGATTTTTATTTTCAATTTAAAATCTTCATTTAAAGTTGGTGGGCGTATGAACTCACATTGTTGACAATATGTGACGCGATCCGAGAAAAGTGAGTTACTAGGCAGGAAATCACTTTTGGGATTATGATGGATTCTATAAGTTCTTTAACTGATCTTTCAAGAGGTGCGATCACCAATTTTTTATCTTAATTATTTCACAAGATATAAATTATTAAAAGAGTCTTTGAAGGCGTGCGGAGCGGCAGATTGACGCGCACTCTTCTTTTCTTCTCCCACCACTCCGCCCACTACTCGCCACGTCGCCTGCATGAGGCTCTACCTACGATGATTTCGAAAGCCAGAAGAAAAAATTCAGTTGTTTAATTATTTAATGAATTAATTGATTTATTAATTGTAAAGGGGTGGGTATTTTTTGTTGTATTCGTGAAAAATTACATTAAATATAAGAAATTATATTTTCGGACAAGCTACACAACCTACAAAAAAAAATAAACGGACAAAAGTTGCTTAAGGGAGAAAGAGCCACACATATGCCTGAATGTTTTTTCATAAGATGTGTAGTTTTTTGTTTTAATCGTGTAAAATAACATTCAAAATTTTGTAACAATTTAATTTTTGAAAAAACGACATAAGCTAAGAACAAAAATTAATGAACAAAAATTGAGTACCTAAAGCACATTAACAATTTTTTTAGAAATCACTTTTTAACAAGAAGCGTAGACTTGAGTTATTCACAAAAAATATTTATAATGTATTTATGTTCTTTTGAAATATTTTTTCTAAACTTTTTGTTATTCCTATGAAAAAATGGACATGTATTTAAATTATTCAAAGTCATTTCATGATTCACATTGATTTAGAATCTTTTTAAATATTCCCTTAGAAAAAAAAATCTCTTGAAATCATTCGAGTTTTTTGTTGCAAATTGGGTACTAACTGTTATATTGCAATTTTTAAACAAAAATTTGACTGTTTAATTTAGAAATTAAAATTTTTCAAAGTAAAAAGAATAAAAATTTTTACGCTAAAAGTTTTTACCTCTTTTTAATTTTAACGATTCCAGGCTTTCTATTTAAAAATGTCCAGTTTTAAACACTTGATTTATAATCTCTCGCTTTATATGCACATTCGAGTATTGTGGATAATTATATAATTGTTTTTTTCTAATTAATTTATTTTTTATGTTTATGGGTTAAAAATAGAATGTTTGGGAGAGTTAAGATTTTCCATTATTGAAGAATTTAAATCTACAGGGTGTTCAAAAAGTCTCGATACACCTAAACATCTCTCCAGGAAAATATTTCTTCAAAAAGGTCAAGGTCAATCTTGAAGTAACTTTTAACGACGAATCCAGTGGTGACCTTGAATTTGACCTTGCACTTGATCTTCAAGATTATTTCAAGGTCAATTTTGTTTTTATAAATGGGAACCCCGATTTTTGACAATTTCCTTGACCCATGATCTGAGAACATGTTTGAACGTAAAATTTCCCACTCTTTCGATTGCCGCTGTCAAAAATAGGGCTTATTAAAAAAAATGACCTTGAAATAACCTTGCAGATCAAGTACAAGGTCAAATTCAAGGTCACCACTGGATTCATCGTTAAAAGTTACTTCAAGAATGACCTTGAACTTTTTGAAAAAATATTTACCTGGAGAGATATTTAGGTGTATCGAGACTTTTTGAACACCCTGTATATTAAATTCCCAGTCAAGATTTCTTGAAGAAGAAATATGTCGTTTTTAGAAAAAAAGAGACAAAACTTATTTTTCTCATTTATGAGAAAATAATTTACTATCGAGATATTTGGATGATTTAAAAGTTTGTTTACGAAAAATTTAAACTTCTTCTTTGAATATTGGTACTTTCTAAATTTAATTCTTAATTGTATAATTGGTAATTTAATTAGTTTTAATTTATTTATTAACAATTATTAATAAATTAAATTAAATTATATTTAAATTAAATTTAAAATTGAATCATTTATGATAAATAATCATTGAAAATGCATCCAAAGTAATTTCTTAATCCTATATTAGAATTTTGAAGTAACAGATGAAAAAATACGGCAATTTTAATGCAAAGGACGTTATTAATTCCGACTTCAGAGTAAAAACATTTGTTCTTTAATGTAAAATACAATTAGGTTAATTTAAGTTAAATTAAGGTAAATTTAAATTTAAATTAAATTAAATTAATTTATTTCATTTTTTAAATTAATTTTTTATTTTAATAAAATTATTAAATTAATTAAAATAAAATTCAATTATATTAAATTTAAATTACATGAAATTTTAAATGTTTTAAATCGAGAGAAGCAAACTACTAAAAACCTTTGGGTAAGTTTTCGGAAATTCAAAATTGAGACACCCAATATGGCCGCCAAAATTATGAAACATGGTCAAAAACATAATTTTTTAAATCAATTTTCATAAACGAGGGTTTTTTGTGTCGCTGATCACGAATCTGCGATCAGAATTAAGAAATTTAAAATATCGAATTTGCCATCATAATTTGGAAATTCAAGATAGCGAATCTAATGTGTGCACCCAAAATATTAAATATGGTAAAAAAATATTTTTTTTATGATATATACTATACTGGCCTTTTTCGGGTCAAATACAGTATAAAAGTATTTATGTAATAAGGTTTTTGCAGTCGTTCATTTCAAATCTGATGTTGAATTTTCAGAATTCAAATTGACGAATACAATATTCCGGGTGAGAAATATTTAAAATTTTGAACCTATGTAAAATTTATTATACCTACATTTCTGGGAACGCTGATTTCAAATTTGAGGTTGGATTTTCAAAATTCTAAATGGCGGACAATATTTAGAAAAAAGTTTGGACCCTGATAAAATTGATGATTCTAAGGGTTTTTGTGTCTGATCCCTAATTTTTAAAAATTCAAACCCGCGGATTCAATATAGTTGACCAAATTGATAAAAAAATTCTTGGAACTTGACACCATGGTTCATATTAACGCCATATCGAATTTTAAATAGCCAACATAAGATTTGAAATCAGCGACCCCCAAAACCTAAGTATCAAAAGTTTTATTATTGTCCAGACATTTTTTTTAAATTTATGTCTGCCATATTACATCTTCCAATTTAAATTTAAAAATTTCCAGACCCAGATTTTAATTTGGCGATCCCAGAAACCCAAATATCACCATTTTTTCAAGGTCGGGACATTTTGAATTAATTTCCGCTATATACGATCCGCCGTTATGAGTTTCAAAAATCCAACATCAGATTTGAAATCAACGACCCCAAAAACTCAAGTATCACAAACCTTATAAATCTCCAAACGTTTATAATAATTTATGGTCGTGAAATCTTCAATTCCTGCAAAAAGCATGCGGTAAAACGCTAATGGACAAAGTAATAGAAGAATCCTCATAGTATGTATTAACAATTTTTTTACAGAATCATCAAATCGACGAGAACGCGACTGGATCCCCTCTTCTCCGGAAAATAATGAGGTTTTGACTGCACAAGAATTAGACAGCTTATTAAAACTTTTAAATTCTTCGGACAATTTAGAAGGCGGGGATTTGGGACACCACATCTCTATGCCTCCGACTCATGCAGAACATACAAACCAGGATCATCACCTTCCACCAGGACCACACAGTGAGTTGAAAATTCATTTATTTTGTTGAAAATTTTAACAAATTTCAGAAGAAAATTATTTTCTTTAGTTGAACATTAATTTTCTACTGAAAATCCAACTATTCCATTGCACGTCGAAAATGTATCTTTTTTGATTAGAAATTCAACTTCTGGGATGAAACTTGAAACTAGCTTATGAATAATTTATTTTTCTTCTGGATTTCAGTTGAAAATTTGGTTGGCAAAAAATATACTCTATTCCTAAACATTAATTTTTTTTATTAAAAATTGATAAACATTTGTTTAATTTAATTATTTCCATTGGTTGAAAATTGAAATATTTTGTGAAAATATTTAAATGCTTTGTTCTAAATTTGATTTTTTTGCTGAAAAAATGTAACTATTTTGCAAACAATTTTTTTTAAAATTAATGTGTAATATTGATAACTGATCGTTTTTAGTTTAAAAATCATTTAGTCATCAATATTAATGTTTTATTTAAAAGTCAATGTTTTATTTAAAAATTAAAATTTTTGTTGTAAACTCTTGTTTTAAAATTCCTAACTGCAAAATATTTGTTTATGAAAATTTGTCATTTTGGTTTAAAAGTTCACCCCGCAAGGTTAAATATTTATCATTAAAGATAAAAATTCTTCTTTTTCGGTAGAAAATTAATCTTCTCGGTTGAAAATTCATCTTTTTGTTCAGAAATTATATTATTGAATGTTGGCAACTGATCGTTTTCAGATTAATAATCATTTAATCAATTTACGAATTTTTTTCTTTTTAGATTTAAGTTTTCTAATTTTTCAAAAGGGGTTTGCTTTTTGGTTTGAAATTTAACTATTTGTTTGAATATTAATGTGCAAATTAACTGCAAAATATTTGATCAAATAATTTGTCATTTTGGTTATAAATTTCACCCCGTTTCGTAAAATATTTATCATTAAAGATAAAAATTCATCTACATGTTTAAAAAAATATATATATATATATAATTTGGTTCAAAATTAATCTTCTTCCAAGAAAATTCATCAAATTTGTAAAATTCATTTTTTGGTTGAAAATTTACTTTTCATATTGAAAATGCATCTTTTTTGTTTAAAATTAAAATATTTTGTGAAAATATTTAAACGCTTTGTTTTAAAATCGTTTTTTGTTGCTTAAAACATTCTGGTTGTCACAAATCTGTTTTTGGTGTGTAGAGGCATCAGTTTAGTTATAAGTTTATTTCTTCGGTTAAAAATTTGAATATTTTGTAAACAAAAATTTTTTTAAATTAATGTGTGATGTTGAAAATTAATAGCTCTTAGTTTAAAATCATTTAATCTGTGTGAGAATTTTTTCTTTTTAGAATTAAGTTTCTAATTTTTTAAAATAGTTTTATTTTTTGTTTTTAAATTCAACTATTTGCTTTAATATTTATGTTTTATTTAAAAGTTATAATTTCATTTGAAAAATGTATTTTTTGTCAAAAAGTACTTCTTTTAAGTAAAAAAATTCTCTTTTTGACTTGAAAATTCCAAAATTTGGTCCAAATTTTTTTCTTTCTTAACTGCAGAATATTTCGTCAAAAAAATTTGTCATTTTGGTTTGAAAGTTGACCCCGTGTGCTTATATATTTATCATTAAAGATAAAAATTTATCTTTTTCGGTAGAAAATTAATCTTTTCGGTTACAAATTCATCTATTTGTTTGAAAATTATATTTTATTTTATAAAAATTAATCTACTTTCAAGAAAATTCATCAAATTTGTGACTCATTTTGTGGTTCAAAATGTACTTTTTACATTAAAAATGCTTTTTTTTAGACTGAAAAATTAATTACTTTGGCAAAAAGTTCAAAAACTGGATTGTGTTCTTTTTTTAATGGAGACTTTGAAATAATAGTGAAGAACATTTCAATTTTCTCGATAATTCATAAACAGCAAAACTTTATTTTGTTAAGTTCAACATTTAACATTTCGGATATCAAAAAAGTTATAGCGATAACAAGCAACGGCCGCCTCACAAATTAATTTGCCGTTTTAAGTTGAAGCATTCTTATATCCCTGGCGATTAATCTCAGTTGCGAGAAAGGGTAGCACTAGCGCTGCACACAGACCAAATGCGAAACTAATACTCCCAATTGGTCGCCACGTCGGACGGGGCATGATTGGTTAGGTTTAAATTAAATATTATTATTGTGCATGTTTTAAAAATTAATTTTCTAAATTATTAACTTCTCATCTTGTTTCTAAAAGTATTTATCGTCTTCTTTCGTAATCAGTCAGAAAATTCAAAAAAGCTGTTTTCCAGAAAACCCTTTTTATTCACATTTTGGAAAGATAAAAAAAATATTTTTTGTAAAACCCCATTTTTTATTCTTTAAAATATTTTTGAAACGTTTCTGCAAAGCGAATAATTGTAATTTAAAAATGTAATTTTTATATTTTGGTCGTAAACTATTAAAGTTGTCGCAAAAGAACAAGGGACATTTTTCTCCGAACATTGCACGACGTGCAAACTTTTACCTTAACATTTTTTCGCGTCTGTCATTCTTTCCGTGAAAAACTAGAAGTTTTGATTGTAAGAAAAAAAATCTCCTTGAACAATAGTTATTGAGCCCGCATCAGTCTCAGAACATATCTTCTTCATTTAAGTTCAAATTAAAGAAAAATGGCAAAAAATTTTACAGTGGGTATTTAAGAAAATCGTATTTTAATTTTTTTTACAAAAACTGCGTTTATTTTGTAAATTTAAAGTTTTTGGTTTAATTTCCTCTAGATTAAATAGAATTTCAACCTCATTTGATTAGTCTTTGCCAACTTATCCGGGAACCAATTTGATTTTCCCGCTACGCATGTCCCTTTCGACGCGCCGGCGAATTCGTAGTATTAGTTTTGCATTTATTCGTTGTGCAGCGCTAGTGCTATTCTTTCTCGCAACTGAGGTTATTACCCAGGTAAATAAGAAAGCTTCGACTTGAAACCAGGAATTAGTTTGCGAAGCGGCCGGTGCTTGTCAGCGCTATAATATTTTTAATTTTAAAGATGTTAATTAACGTTTTTTGCACTTAACAAAATAAATAAATTTTGTCTATATCAATTATCGAGAAAATTGAATTGCTCTTCACTATTATTTCAACGTCTCAGTTTTAAAAGAACACTATTTTAAAGGACTAGAGTCGAAAACTAGTACAGACCTGGGTTTTTTTCCGTCGACTTAGAGCAAGTCCTAAGAAAAGACCAGTTTTTTTTGGGAAGTATACTATGTGGGTAAGTAATCTTAAGAAGCAAAGTATCACCATTTTGTCGAAAGGCAAAAATTTTTAATAATTTATTTCCGCTATATTGTTCCGTTATTTAAAATTTTTAAAATCCAACATCAGATTGGAAACTCAGCGATGCCAAAAGCTCACACTGAAAACATTTAAACAAGGGCAGTCACTTTTATCTTGTTGCAGTGCTAGGTTCACAGTTCGAATTTCCACCTTATGGCGACCACATTTTTCGTATTTCTCATGGCGGACCTTCTTCTTCGTCTTCTAAGAGATTTAATTCACCTGAGAGATATCTTTTTCGCACCGAACCTCCTCTTCGCGAAAGGTCAAGGTCTCCTAGCAGAGTGATTTCTGATATTCCCGGGACCCTGACACCACCTACAATTCTTCCTTCTCCTGACGGATTTGGATGTGGACTTGAAAAACTTAAATTGATTCGGCTGATTCCCTATAGAAATACGAAAAAAATATTCGAACTTCGAAGATACATTTTTCCTGGCAGTAAAAAATTGAAAATTTTAGCAGCACAAAACTTATATAAGCCTATAACAACCAATGAACAAATTGTTTTATCAACATCGGATGGCGACGTCTTTGCAATATTGGAAAGTTGTAATACCCTCGCTGGATTTTATATTTATGACTGGAAATCTAGCAGTCACAAACGGACAAAAATAAACATATTAAGCGGCACGGTTACTATTTTGACTCGAGAAGAAATAACCGGAATTCCAGTAGGTCACCAGCGCTCAATAAAATGGAATTTTAATGTTATTTTCAGTCCTTTGCATCATTGATTTAAAAAAAAAGAAATCTACAAAACAAAGATTGTGATCCAAAGTCAGATTAAACTGTATAATGTAACTAATAGTTATATTAAAAGCTTATTTTTTCATCGTCTGCGAGGATTTATTCTTTTGAAAATGAACCTGGTTTTCAGACTTTGTTCTGTAAAGATAAATCAGTGAAAAATTTAATTTTTGAAACAGAAGTTGGACCCAACTGGGCACGCCATTTTTCGTGAAGTCATGAAAATTAAAAAGTAAAATTCAATATTTTATGGAATATTTATTTAAAAAACTGATTACGCCCAAAGTACGAGCTGAAAGTAATTGGAACAAATACAAAAATAACTCAAAATTGATCAGTGCTCCATCTCTAATTGAATATTTTTGATTAGGTATGTAGTAAATATAATTAACAATATGAATTTCAAATTGCATTTGTTGAAAAAAATGATTAAAAAATGACGTGAATGACGTCCGCTTTATAGACTTGGCGCTAGCCAAATAGCCTGGCCTGGGCCTGGCGAAAGTGTAACGTTTTTGCTGGCTAGCCCCAGACGAGGCCGTTGAGGGCTAAGCAATAAATTCTAATTGCTTTGAAAGAAAGTTAAGATTTTGTTCGTTCTCAGCTAGCTGCATAGAGCCAGCCCGGTGTTAAATCAAAGTGCCCAGGTGTAAAAAAACGTTTTGCTTTGATTAATTGAATATCTTATTTTTTTTATTTTTTGCTCGCTTATCAGCGCTAGGTCTGGGCCGGGACAAACTGTGTTACCGACCTTATAAATAAACCTGATACAGCTCAAATCCATATAATTTTCATGCTGTAAATTAAAAAGTCAACAAACTACATAAACACAGACCCATAAACCCAAAAGCCTCAAACCTACAACCCCCTTGACCCACAAATTTTTCCTTCCACTCTCTCCTCACACCTTTCTAACTTTCCTCACTCTGCCCCTGTGAATTCCACAAGCCGTAGACCTGCAAACCCTACTTGTGCAAACTCCACACACAAAAACACTGCATTTACAAATTCTGTACAAACTATAAACTCCCTTCCCTGCCTTCTACCTTCCTTTCCCATTCCATTTTTTTCCTATATGCGTGTTAGATCTCCATATAGCTCAAATCATCAAATCCTATATCTAAAAACGTTAGACATAAATACCATAGATTTTTAAATACTGGATCAACGTTTTCAATCTTCTCCCCCCTTTTCCCCGGGATTCTGTTTATACCGTGAATTTCTCAAATTCCATGAATTCCGTAAATTCTATGAAATCTGTGAATTCCGCGAATTCCCTAAATTCCATAAAGTTTCTGAATTCCATAAATACACACGTTATATACGATATCATCATTTTTACACATCATTTTTTTCGTAGAGTGGGGAGTTTAAGGGATATGCAGATCTAGGATAGGAACATCAATGACACTTGTGTCTTGAGTTATTAGTTCTAATCTTTGTAGGTGTATGGTTTGAAGGGAATAAAGGGAATAAAAGGGAATGAGGGAAGCATGATGTTGTGGGCCCTAGAGTTTGTAGTTCTAAGGTTTGTAGGTTAATTGTTTGTGGATCAAAGAAGTATAGCGCCAGACTGATTGTGCGGAGAAAGGGGAAGTGGGGGGGGGGGGGATATGTAGATTTAGGTTTTGAACATGTATAGTACTTGTGCCTAGAGTTTGTAGTTCTAAGCTTTGCAGGTTAATTGTTTGCAGGTCAAAGAAGTATAGTGCAAGAATGATTGGGAGGTGAAGGTAAGGGGAAGGGAGGAACTGTTAATCAAGGTTTTGAAAATCTATGATATTTAAGACTTAAGTTTTTAGATGTAGAATTTGAAGACTTGTGCTTTGTGGAGATCAAAGATGTATGTAGAAAGGAAAGTTTGATGGGAAAGGGGGAAGAAGGGATAGAAGAGAGGTTTTAATGAGTTTAAAATTTTTACATTAAGTGTTTTCGTCTGTAGAGTTTTCATCAGTAGGGTTTGCAGGTCTACAGTTTGTAGAATTTAAAGGGGTAGATAGAGGAGAGTTTGGACGGTGTGGAGAGAGGAGGAGGGAACCTTGTGGGTCAAAGGGTCGTCTGTCTGTCCGAGACAAGAGACTAGGCTACCCTTATACATTTTGAGGCGCTAAATCCAAATCTGGCACCAGATTGTTTCATAGACGTCTCAGTTTTCCCCTTGGTGCACAAAATAGAAGAAACCCTAGGGATATTCTGCATAATATTTTGATAATACCAGTATATGGAAGAATAAACGTACAGGTGTCATATTCTTATGTGTTGGGACTCGTAAATAACAAATTTATACACAAAAATTTCCCAGGTTGCTTTCAGTTTTCCCAAGCTAGGATAAATCTAGAAAAATTAAAAATTAAAAGCATAAAATAACAAATATTATATTTCCTCTGCAGTTTTGCTCTCTCAATCTAAATTTGACCACTGCATTTTTCGGGCTTGTAGCTTTCTCTCCCTAGATGAAAAAAGTAGAAAAAACAAACATTTTCTAGTGTGCCTTTGGTTTCCCCTAGCTTGGGTAATTCTAGGGTAAGGAAAGGTATTTCTCATATTATATAGATTTGGCCGAGAAAGAATAACAAAAATGCCATATCCTGGCGGTAATCAGCGAGCGAAAAAATCGTAAGTTCAATAAGCTAATGTTTCTTTCGACACATTTTGAGAAAGTGACAGGTTGTTTAAAATTCAAGAAAGTAAGAAAATCACACTATTAAAATAAGTCTTTATTTTATTATCACCTTTACAGACTGGCCTGACTTGCGTGAGGCGCTGGTAAAGTAGACAACATCAAAAATTGTAAGTTCGTTTTGAAAGGTCTGGCTTGGCCAAGATCTGGCACCGATCAGCGAACGAAGAAAAAAAATCTTAAGTCTGATCAGAAAATTTTTTTCGAAATATTGCTACAAAATTACAAGGTACAAATCTATATAATAGGTACTTTGGAAGGAACCGTTCCGAAACACCCCATACGAAATTAATAATCGCAGCTGAAACAAATCGGATCCACAAAAATAACAACCCTCAATAGAAATGATGAACTGAAAAAAGCAAAGCAAGATTTAGTACCTGAAAAATCTATGGTTAAACATGAGTCTGGCCCAGATATTGATTTATGAAGTCTGTCCAGCCTGGAAGATCTGACCGGGCCTAGGTTTGATCTTACCTAGACCGTCACGTTTGGCAAGTCTAGTCTGCCCTATAATTGGCGCTAATCAGCGAGCCAAGAGCAAAAAAAGTTCTAAATTCGATCAATCAATTTTGTTGACATGCTTCAAAAAAGTTATATGATGTTTAAATTCAGATAATGTTACAACTAGAAGGACCTATTACTGCTTAAGGTTCACTAAACTCGCATTGCGTTATTTAATGCTTTGGATCTCGCCATCTTAATTTAAAAGAAGATTAGACGCCTTGCCGTTTGGAGGACGGCAAGGCGTCGTACCTGTTAAAAGAAATGATCACGTTCATCCCAAGTGTATTATCATAAATTGTCAAAGTTTCCTGTAAAGTGTACTTGTTGTCACAAGTGAAGCCGCTAATGAAAAAAAAGTTTGAGATATTCGATTTCCTTAATGACCAAAACGCCAAAAGCTGTCTGATGAAACTTTGTAACAAATGCAATGTGACGCGAGAACTAGAAAAACGAAGGGCTTGTCTTAAGGCAAAGAGACATACTCAACGTTTAAAAGTCACAGAACTTAAAAATTCTTCCAGCATATTCAACAGGAGACAAACTCTATTTGTTGAAAAAGGTTCTTTATGGATTAAAACTAGCCAGCTGACTGTAAAACAGGTCACTGAACGTTGAATGCAAGAACTAAAGATTGTCGCCCTTGAATAAAAACCTGTAATGGATTTAGGTATTGAGTAAACCGTAAAATTTTTGAGATAATTTAATACTTGATTGCACAAAAGAAAACTGCTTCTCTGGCAGAAGGGTCTCATGCTACCTGCAAGGAACACTAATCACCGGAAGAAGGTTATTTAAAAGTTCAAAGGAGATAGAGTGCTACTCGGCTTCCCAATGAATGCATTATTAACGAACAAAACACTCAGCTATTTTCATTACTTGGAAGGATGATTTTGCTTAAGGATTGTTTTGAAATATCTTAAGGAAAAACCAACTGAAATTGGAGTAGAAGGGTTCCGATGAGATGACAGCAGACATCCTCATTAAAGGACTTGCGAGATGTAACAACGAAAAACAAGAATTCGTACTCGGTGCAAAACCCATAAGATAGAGCATTTTTAAAGAAAACGCCCATGTTAATATAGTCCATAGATAGTTCTTTCGTTAGGTCCCTTTAAAATCAGATTAATATAATACTCAACATTTTTGGCATTTAAAGAATATCATTTAAGATTTTATGCTCAAAAAATGTTTTAAAACTTTAATAATTACATTAAAGTCTTGTCTGGGGAAAAAACATTGCAAACACCAGGTATGTTAGTTTTAACGAATTTCGTAACATTGTTAAATTTAACCGAACTGGCAAATGCAATACAAATTGTTTAGAAGTAAGAGCTTGAGGTATAGAATTATACGCTAAAATTTAGATGGTATATGATTGTGGAATCAATAAGATAAAGGCTGTCAGATATACTATATACAATAAATCAGCATAAGTAGCTGCGCTGTTAACCAGATTTTTCATGAGCACGTACATTTTTCAGTTTGTTCTCTACTTTCAAAAAATGAGGATAGTTCATATGCAGGTCTCAACCTTAGTAATCGTTCCTAATTATGTTGGTAAATATAATAATATATGTACATTTTTATTCAAAATTTAAAAAATCTTTTCAAGGATTCTGCACATATATTTTTGTCCGAAGATGTCCGCAGTCTACCAAAATTGCTATTTTTTCTGGAATCTCTATTGAAAACTTAATGCAGTTTTTATGCTAAGCGCTGCTCATAAATCACGTTCGGAGTGAATACATAATAAGAGAAAAATAATTACATAATGGAAAGAAACATCTTTGTTCTTAAATTAAGTTAATCTGGATACTGAATTAAGTTTAACCTTGAAGGCTTTTCTCAAAATTTCTAGGACAACAAGTCTTTAACTAATTTTCTCAATAGAAACACTAAGCTCAAGATCCGATATAATTTGCAGGATTTGCTTATAAAAATTTTAAGCGTTTTGTGCTGTTAGTGGATTGAGCATGGTCTCTTTTTTAGAGATGGCGCAACCAACCTGATATATGATGCTGGATATCATACTCTAACATAAATTTTCTACTACAAGATCCAATATTATATACAGGATCTCTCACAAAAGTAAGCTGAATAAGTCCAGGAAAAAAGATTCATGGCAGATAAAGTTTAAAGCAACTAAATTCTTCAAAGTTGCATGCTTCCGCGTTGAAACAACGGTGGCAGCGTTTTCCCCTGTCACTGAATGCACCCTGGAACGGGTCAATGGGTACCTCCTTCCCCGCTTCTTTGATGGCTTCCAAGGTCCCAAAATGGTGGTTCTTTTGTTCTTTCTTGATCCTTAGAAATAAGAAGAAGTCTGTTGGTGCATCACCAACACTTAGCGTCTTCTCCAGGACAGCGCGCCATCGGACACCACATTCACTGTCAGGATATTTATCAAAATGTGATGTGGCAACACTGCCCCGGCAGCACTAGAGCCCCAACTTGACACTGCTGGACTTTATCTTGTTCCCGAGGATCAAGAAAAAACTGAAGGGCAACGATTTTGTGACATTGAAAGCCGTCAAAAAAGCGACGACGAGGTGCTTGAAGAAGGTCCCGTCGAGACCTTCCAGGGTGCGTTCAGCGACTAAAGAAAACACTAGCGCTGTTGTTCCGACGCGGACAGAAGTTACTTGATGAATTTGAGTTGCTCGTACCCTTATATACAATGAATCTCTTTTTTTGGACTTGTTCAACTTACTTTTGGGACATACCCTGTATGCATCCCCTTGTGCCACTCGAAAAGAGAGAGGTTACAGTCAATCCGCAAGCAGAGGAAAAAGCTTTGTTAATTGCGACTGCCGCAAAATAACATTTTTACTTTTCTTGTGCTCGTTTGAAAATCATCTTGCTACTAGTCCACTAGTTGTGTGTTTTACTTTAGATCGTGTATCAAACTTTCATATTCTAGTGCCTTATTATTCTTGCGCTACAATATTGCCATTAATGAATGAAAACTCAAATTCAAAAAGGGGCAATCATTTCTATATTGTTGCAGAGTTAGGTTCACAGTCTAAATCTCTGCCTGATGACGATCGATTTCTCATATTGCACGTGGTAGACCTTCTTCTTCTGAAAAAAATATAATTCACCTGAGATGTCTCTTATTGTTGCTGAAACTCATCTTCGTGACAGATCGAGGTCACCTGGCAGATCGATTTCTGTTAATTCCAAGTCCATAGCTCCACCCACAAGGCTTCGGCTTATTCCCTATAAAACTCCACAGAAAATATTAGAGCTTCGAAGATATGCTTTTCCGGACAACGAAATATTACTAATGAAAATAAAAGGAAACGAGTACGGGCCTCTTTCAACTAACGATAAAATTGTTGTGTCAACATTTGATGGTGATGTTTTTGCAATATTGAGGAGTCATGATACTATAGATGGATTTTATATTTTAGAAATGAAAACTAAAACTTACATGCGGATAAAAATAAACATCTCAAGCGGTATGGTTGCAAAATAAATAAAACAAAAAGAAGTCGTTGCAATTCCAGTAGACCCCCAACGCTTAATTAAATGGAATTTTGAAGGTGTGTTGCATTCTCCACACCAGTGATTTGAACAAATTTGAAACTATAATTTAAATATTGTGTTTGGAAGTCAGATTGATATGTTTAATTAAACTGGTAATTATTTAAAAACTATGTTTATCATCGTTCTCGAGGCCTAGTTTTAAAAAGGGGAAATTACTTTGAATTTATTATATATTTTTTTTAGTGTAAGAACGAATAAATTGCTTCAAAAATTTAAATTAAAGAGTTTCTACATTTTTTATTAATCACAGAGCTTAAAATCTGTATTTAATTACCTTTTATAACATAGCTACAAAATAAAAAAATTATAATATTTATAATGTAACAAATATTAACTCAAAATGACAACGTTAGAATTTATGACAATTTAGAACTATGAAACTAACAGGTTTAATTTTTAAAATACTTAAAAGTTTAATTATACTAACAGTGTTAAAAATGTGTGTGGGATGAAATAAAAAAAATAAAAATGCAAGCATTAAATTTTAAAGAGATTTGTTTGGTCTTATTTTGGAATTTTCAAAAACTTTTATGTTAATGCAAAGAATGAAGAAAACGTCGATTTTTTTGTGTTTTTTTTTTGTGTATTTCCACAAAATTTTTTTTCTATGCTCAGCATGGCCAGACTTTATGCACGCGTGTAGTTGAAAGCAAAAAAAATGATGATATTGTTAGGCTATTTTTTATACACAAATTAACTTAACAAATATTCTACACTATTGATTATTCGTTTTTACACTAAATTTTTGCGTTCAAATTACTCGCTTTCATCGAAAAAATATTATTTGATTATTAAAATTTGGCATCCAATATTTTTCGTTCAGTTTGTAAACAAATCATATAAAAAAATAATTAGTGTGTATGTATTTAGGTAGAAAACGTTAGCTTTTTTCAAATAGCATCAAAGTATGTTGCCAGCGATGTTATTTTTTGCTCATTGTTGCTTCTTCCAATTTTCGTAATATACACGGTTAAAAATGTTTGGAAGTCTACAACGCTCCTACAACACTTCAAACATACAGAAATAAGGTAAAATTGCAAACATGGTATTAAAATAAAGAAATTATAATATATGATTTTAAGTGTTGTATATCGTGAAGTGACCGAACAGCATTCCAATACATGCATTAGAGCGTTTATAAGACCAAAAATGTGCAGAAAAAATTCACAGAATTCACGAAAATCACGGAATTTGAGCATTTCACGAAATTTACAAATGCCATGGAATTCGTGGAATTTACGGAAGTCATGGAATTCGTGAAACTCAAGAAAAAACATAAATAGTTTATGGAATTAATGAATTTCAAGGAATAATTAAAATTCAAGGAATTAATAAAATTATAGGAATAAATGAAATTCAAGGAATCAATCAAATTTAAGGAATTAATTACATTCAAGGAATTAATGGAATTAAAAAATAAATCAATTTAAGGAATTAATTAAATTCAAGAAATTAAATCAATTCAAGCACTTTATGAAATTTAAGAAATCAATGAAATTCAAGAAATTAATACAATTCGAGGAATTAATTAAATTCAAGGAATTAATTAAATGCCAGGAATCAATCAAATTCAAGAAATTAATTAAATTCAAGGAATCAATCAAATTGAAGAAATTAAATTCAAGGAACTATTTCAATTCAAAGAAATAATGAATTTTAAGGAATTAATGAAATTCAAGAAACTAAACTTAATTTAAAGACTTAATGAAATTCAAGGAATTAATTAAATTCAAGGATTTAATTAAATTCAAGAAATTAATCAAATTCAATGAAATAATTAAATTCAAGGAATTAATTAAATTCAAGCAACTAATGAAATTCAAGGAATTAACGAAATTCAAGGCCATAATCAAATTCAAGGAATTTATCAAATTCAAGGAATTAATTTAATTTAAAAAATTAATCAAATTCAAGAAATTAATCAAATTCAATTAAATAATTAAATTTGATGAATTTATTTAATTTGAAGGATTTAATTAAATTCAAGGAATTGATGAAATTCAAGGAATTAATGAAATTCAAAAAATTAATCAAATTCAATGAAATAATGAAATTCAAGGAATCCATGAAATTCAAAGAATTAAGACAATTCAAGGAATGAATGAAATTCAAGGAATCAATCAAATTTAAGGAAATAATTAAATTCAAGGAATTAATTCAATTTAAGGAATTCATCAAATTCAAGGAATTAATTTAATTTAAAGAATTTATTAAATTCAAGAAATTAATAAAATTTAAGAAATTAAATCAATTCAAGGACTTAATGAAATTCAAGGGATCAACAAAATTCAATAAATTGATACAATTCAAGGAATCAACGAAATTCATGGAATTAATGAATTTTAAGGAATTATTTAAATTCAAGGAATCAATTAAATTCAAGGAATTAATTAAATTTAAGGAATCAATCAAATTCAAGGAATTAATTGAGTGGCCAGAAACGAAAAGGGTCCGAACGCTCGAGAACGCGAAAAAGTATTGTCCTATTGTCTTGTTATATTAAAATTTCGAAATTCAAAAAATTAAATTTATGAAAATATTTTCTTGTAGAGAATGACAAGATCGAACTTTTTTTCCTTTAGAGTTTTTTAACCCGATTTATATTTTCGATAATAAAAGGAAAAAAGTGATTAGAAAATGTTGCCAAATTTAATTATTTTTTGAAACATA
>JAAAKG020195910.1:0-24095 GCA_010014905.2 Druon quercuslanigerum
TAAAAGAACATGAAAAAGATTCAATCATTAAAAAATAGATTTCCAAACTATCTCACTTTCCGGCTCATTAGAGACATTTGTGGGATGCACGTTACTTTGAACTAAAAAATTTATTATTACTCCACTGTGCGCTCTCACGGAAAATCAATTCCAAAAACTTTTTGAGTTTATTAAACTCCTCAGGGAAGTGGACCTCGAATATTGGTTTCGAGTAATTTGCAATTCCTAATTAAAGATGTATGAAATAAAATGACTTCTTCCATTTTCTTCTCACAAAAATGACAGATTTAATTTTCTATTTAGAAAACTGACAATATGAAGAAAAACTAGTACTAGTAAAATATTGAATTGTTCATACATTTTTTTAGAGGCTCTATTGTTATCGAGGTCAAAATGCAACCTCGGGCAGATTTCCAATAGAGTGGAACGACATCTTATCAACACGAAGAGTGGATAAATAGACCATCTCTCCCGTCAAATGTGATGTCACGACCAGATGCTCTTCAGCACGCGGTATATCGGATAAGCACGTGATATTGCCGGGTTTGAGCTTTCTGCGCTGGTAAATTCTGTCGAAAGCGCAAGCCCGCGTGCAAGTTTTGAAACATGGTATATTAAATCCCAGCTGCTCGAATCGATGCCGGGCACCGGGGCACTCATTCATTCCGACCCATTAGGTTTGGCATTCACTACCGTTTCAAAGTAGCCTTGCAGACTAGGGTGTTCTAAAAATGCACGGAAAAATTTTTATCAAGCTAGATTTGAACGAACCGTAACATTTAATTTCAAATCCAAAAAAGAAATTCCCTGATTTTTATTTCATTATGTTTTTTTTTACTTGAAGTTTCCCATCTAAAATCCATGGGGAAACATCACTTTTTTTGAGGTTTTGGAATAATTTTTTAGCGTTTGGGAAAATGTGACGGGAAAGTATATGGGCCCCTAACCCACCCCCAGGAGTCCTTGAAAACTACCCTCAAAACCAAAAATGTCAATTCTTCATAAAATCGACCTATTGAATATATTTTCTTTTTCTTAAAAATGCATTTTTTTCTCTAAAATTTATTACTATTAGTCTAGTGAAATGTTTATTAACATTGGATTTTTCATGTTAAATTATTTAAAAAAACAGAACTTGTTTAAATATTTTAAATTTGTTTTTTTATACAAAATTATTTATATTTCTTTAGTGTTTAAATATTAGAAAAACAATCTAATAACAATTATTACTATTGGTCTAGTGAAATATTTAACAACATTTCTGAACCAATTTTAAATTGTGTAAATAAACTCTAATAACTTACTATGATCAACACTGCTCGAAACCTATAGTCTGACTTTAATATTCTCGTACTGCTTAGAACCTCTTCGGGCTGCTTTAGAATGACTGATACTACTTGAAAGCACATATAAGTAACTTAAAATGAGCTTCATTAGTGGAAGCAGATTATGTCTGGCCTAAATCTGCTTACACTACTAGAAAACTTGGCAATCCAAACATTACGTAAAATATTTTTAACTAATTTTGAACCCTTGCCTAGCTATTCAATAATTTGCATCCAAAGTCCCCCTTCACCCTAGTTTACCTAATTTTTACCAATTTTTTAAGTAGAAAAATATTTATTAAAAACGAATTTTTCTAAATTTTTTGATACCTTAATAGAGGTAATGCACGTTAATAAAAGGTAAAATTAAACTCCCAAAAATGTTATGAAATTTCTTGGGATCTTATCAAATGTGCTAAAGTCTTAAAAATTCTTTAATATCTTTAATCTTGTTTTAAATCTTTGGAAATACTTTAAAATATTTAGAAATTTGAAGAAATCCCGTGACTTCTTTTAAAATACCTTAAAATATTACCAATCATTTTAAATATTTTTGAATCCCTTAAAATTTTCAATAAGTCTTGAAAATTCTTTGAAATTATTTGAAATATCCTAAAAAGTTTCAAACCCTTTAAAATCTCTTCAACTTATTGAAATGAAAATTATGTTTTTATTCTTTTTTTATAAAAAATGTTAAAATTTTTTTAGAGAAATAATTATCAGCATTGATTGATAAATCTTCAATTGTTCAAATATTTAAAAAAATTTAATAAAAATTATTACTTTAAGTCTAGTGGAATATTTAACAGAATTGCTTGTTTAATTTTAAATTGTGTAAAAAAATTCCATTTATCTAAAAAATGTATTTAAATTTATTTAAATTTGCCAGAAAGATTTACAAATTTTGTAGAAAAATTATTGTTTTAACAAGTTACAGGATGTTAAAAATAAATAATAATTGACTGTTTGTACAATTTGAAAATATTTAAAAATAAGTTTATGATTTTAACGATTATAATTTTCCAGTTAGACGAATTTTGAAAAAAAAAACTTTTTTAAATAAATGGAATTTGTTTTTGTATTAAGAAAATAATTAACTTACATTGGTAAATATTCCAATAGACCAGTAGTGATAATTTTTATTCTAAAAAATGTCGAAAAATTATTCAAAAAATAAGTTTTTTTAAATCACTTACAAATTAATTAATAATGATAAACATTTCACTACATAAATAATAATAATTCTGAAACAAAAATTATATAACTATATTACATTTGTTAAAATAATCAGTTAATTTTTTTTACCAATGTTAAAAATATTCCCCTAGACAAATAGTAATAATTCTCAGGAAAAAAAAATAATTATTAAAAAAAAATTTAACGAAACTGCTTCTGACTAAATAATAATTAAAAAATATTTTTAAAAAACAGTTTTTTGAGCGACCCTAGTGTAAAATTTCTATCAATGGGAGAGAAAATTTCAACTAGCCTGTACAATTTTGAAAACCAAAAGATGAATTAGGGTAAACGACCCCACAATTGATAGTAAAACCTTTAAAAAATATTTTACTGCATCAGTTTAAAAATAAATTAGGAAAAATTTTCTTTTTGAAATAAATATTAGATATTCAGTTGAATATTCTTATAGAAATTTTGTTTACAAAATTAACCAATTAGCTTCAGTAAAAATTTGTATTACACCTGGTCAAGGATACGATTTTGAAACCTTTATCCATCAGTAGATAATAGTTTCTGGTATTGATTCTGGGCATGAGAGAGTATTCAATTTTCAATTATTATTGTTCGAACTTTTTTTTGTAAGAGAACAATGTTTAAACAAATAATTATATTATAAGATTATTTAGTTATTTTAAAAATTGAAAAGAGTAAAGTTGTAGAGAATATTTTGTTCAAAAAAACAAGCCATCATTTATTAAAACGCAATAATTTTTTAAAAACTGGTAAAAAGCGGCGGTCAGAAAAAATTCAACTGCAAAAAACATGGGTAAAATGATTTTTCTTTGCAAATTTTAACATTTTTGATGAAAAATAATGTTGTTTATTAGGAATGACATCAGTTTTAATATTTTAAATGTTTGAATCCTAGAAAAACTATTTTTTTCAGACATCTGACTTTTGGAACGAAAATTACCTTAATACCATTTAAACTTGCTTACGATGACAGATAAATTAGGAATATTTACATACCTTCATTTTAAAAATATCTTTTCCGAAAATAAACGAAAATAAACGAAAATAAACAAAAAGCACATAAATAAAAATTTGTGTGCTTTCAATAACTATTAATTTACACTATTTTCTTGGTTTATTATTTATTATTAAATAAATTTTAAAAAAATTTCGAATTAAAAGAATAAACAAACACAACCTTTAAATTAAGACAACTGCAAGATTGTCGCAGAGCTGTCAATTTTTAAAAATGTTGTGATTTTCTATTGTCGAAAAATTTATTATTCAATAAAAATTCCTTTAACATTCATGAATAATAAAGAAAAAATGCTTTGTATCAATAAATATTGTTTACTAAGCTTTAAGCTTTGATTCTAATGAATACATATATAACAAAAATGTTTTATTAATGTTAACAGTACAAATAATAAAAAGGCCAAATTTTTGTTGATTTTAAAAATGTATTTTTTGCTCACGAACATTAATTAATTATAAAATTTTTATAAAACTTGTTTAGAAAATGTAGTATTCTTGCTGGAATGTTATACTAATAAAAATATATTGACTTTTTTTTGCCAGTTTCTCAGGTAATCACTAATTAAATGAATTAAAAGTAAGTATTAATTAAAAGTTGAATTTTCTACCAAAATTTGCTTTTCAATAAAAGAGCTAAATTTCCTACAATGAAAGATTTTTCAATGAAAAAAGAAAAAAAGCTCATTCAAATTTGGGAATATTTAAGATAAAAAGTAATATTTTATTTTGAGCAAGAAATATTCTACTCTTCAATCAGAAACAGCCAAGATCATTTTTTTAACAAAACAGTTACATTTTTAAACAAAAAACTAGTATTTAGCCACACAGTTTTATTATCGACAAAATTAGATTTTTTTATAATAAGTGGATCTACTTTCAAACGAAAAGTTAAGTTTTTAAGATGAAAAGTCAAACGTTATTTTAAAAAGTTGAAATTTAAACCAGACGAAAAAGGTAAACAAAAAATTAATTTTTAACTAAGAAAGTGAATTTTCAACGAAATAGTTGAATTTTAAAGCAAAATTGAACCTGTTAAATTTTCTGCTTAAAAAAAAAAATTTTATCAGTTGAGTTTAACTGAAAAAAAGAAGTTAAATGATTTTAAAAAAGTTGTATCCTTAATAAAAATGATTAATTTTCTGCTAACAAGAATAATTAGCCACCCAAATCGAATCTTATAATAAATAGTGTTTAATTTAAAAAATTTAAAAGAAAATTTTGATTTAAGAATGGAATAGCTATCATTTTAGGAAAAACAATTAATTTTAAACCTAAAAAGAAACGAATTTCCTATAAAATAGTTGCAATTTGAAGAAAAAGAGATAAAATTGTAACCAAATAGTCTAGTTTTACAACAAAGTAGTATAATTTTTAACTAAAAATGTAATTAAAAAAAATTAGTTTTCAAACATATAGTTAAATCTTCAACTAAATAGCGTAATGTTTTTTCCAGTTTGTTGAATTTTTAAGCCTCACACTCAATTTTTCTGCAAAGCAAACATCTTTTCAACAAATTAGTTGAACTTAAAGCCAAGTAGTTAATACTTCAAGCAAACATTATTTTAATTTTTGATAAAAGAAGAAGAATTTTCATGAAAATAATTACATTTTAAACCAAAAGATGAATATTTAACTAAAAAATTACTTTTTATGAAATAACTTTAGCTCTCAACTAAATAGTTGAAATTTCCACGTAATAGTTTAACTTGCAGTTCAAGAATTAATTTTTAATCAAAAAATGAATTTCCAACAAAATATTTAAATTATTTTTCAAAGAGGAGAGTCTTGAGCAAAGTTTTTTCTAACAATTTAGTTCAATTATCAAACAAGTAGTTACATTTTCATGCAAAGAGTTAAAAAATTATTTGCTTCATTATTTGAATAAATATTATTTGCGATAAGTATTTAACTAGTAACCAGGAAAATTTGACGTCACAATTTAATTAATTTTTCTGGTAGATAAAATAACATCATTACTTTAGAAAAATATAATAGTTGATATTATCTTAATTACTACAAATTATCTGGATTATAAGTGAATTAATCTGAATTACACTGGATTACAGTTCCCCCTTTGCTTTCTATTCGCTTCATTACAATGCACAAACTATCACCTTTGTTCGATTACAAAAGGAAATGAATTTTCGGGAGAGAGAAACAATTTTCCTTAGAACTATTCTAGTCTATGCATTCAAACCAGTTTGCAAAGACAGTGATATACTGATACAAAATGCGAAAATCGGCGGGGATGACTTAAAATGACTTATGCTACTTAAAAAAGTGTTGTCTGACTTAAAATAATCTTAACTACTTGATGAGTTAAAATTACCTACAATACTGGAAACAAATCAGGTCTTATTTTTACCAACTTATGCTATTCAAATCCCTTCCTGGCTTTCTTAAGACCTGGGATTAACCACTGTTGTAATCTGTTGTACAATCTTTCATGTAATCCCATGTGATACATGTCCTAGAATGCCCGAGATTTCTTAACTGGTCAGAGAATGTCAGAGAAAGCCGAAGAATGTCAGGGAAAATCCAAAAAAGGGAAGTTACAGAAAATTTTATTATTTTGTTGCAAGTTTAAAAATGTTGTCGAAAAACATTATTTTTGTTAGAAAATTAAACTTTTTAAAGTAAAAATTTAACCATTCTAGTTTTTCGTAAACTATTTTGCAACTATCTTGTTAAAGATTTTTCCTTTTTTGTTTTGGAACATTCATCATTTCAGTCAAAAACTCATTTCCTTGATTGAAGATCTAATGATTTTCTTGAAAATTCCTTTTTTTGTTGAAACTTAAATTTTTAACTCGAAATCTTAATTTTTAACTCAAAACATTTTTAAACTCAATAAAAATTTTGCCTCTTTATTATTTGTAGTTTTTATATTAATAAACCATTAATTAATTCCATTATCTGCTTAAAATTGATCTTGCTAGTTTTAAATTCATTCATTTTGTTAAAAGCTTCTTTTTTTTTTACTTTGAAAATTTAATTATTTTAGTAAAAAATTCGCATTTTTTTGTAGAAACGTTAAATGTTTAGTATAAAATTTGTTTCTTAGCTTCATAATTCCACAATTTAATTATAAATTACCTTTTTTTCACAACTTAACTCTATTAACTTGCATTGATCAACACTGCTCGAAACCGATACTTTCTAACTTTAATACACTTTAACTACTTAAAAATCCTTCAGATTGCCCTAGAATGACTAATCGTACTTGAAAGCTTATATAAATAACCTAATATGAGCTTCACTACTGGAAACAGATTAGGTCTGGCCTTAATATACTTTTACTACTCGAATCCTCATTTAATTCTCCACGCATACTACTTAAAAAGCGTTATGGGCAATCCAAAAATTATTTAATAAATTTTTAGCTAATTGTTTTGCCCTTCCCTCCCCATGTTATCATTTTTTTCAAACCCCCCCCCCTCCCCCTAGCTCCATTTAGCATCCTAGCATCATTTTTCCAAATTTTGTTAGTAGGAAAATATTCATCCAAAATAAGTTTTTATAGATTTTTTGATAACCTAATCGAGAGAAACGTTAAAAGTGTTAGAAAATTCGTTTGGTTCTTATTTAATGTGATAAAGTATTAAAAATTCTTTAATCTTTTTAATCTTGTTTTAAAGCCTTAGGAATGCCTTGAAATATTTAAAAATCAAGTGATATCTTCTTAAATGCCCGAAAATATTTCCAATTTTTAAAAATATTTTTAAAACCCTTAAAAATTTATAAAAGGTCCTGAAATTTCTTTAAAATTATTTGAAATACCCTAAAATTACAAAAAAAGTTAAAATTTCTTTATCTTTTAAATATTTTCAAATTACTAAAATTCTGTGAAATCTTATAAAAGTTCTGTGATATCCGATAAAAGTGGTTAACAAACTTTTGAAACATTTGTGAATTCTCTGAAATCCCTTGCAATCTTTTGAAATATTTTAGTTTAACCTAATAAACTCTAAAAATTATTAATAATTTCGCGAGTAGTAATAATTTTAGAAACTGTAAAAAAAATTTGTTTTTGCGGATATTTGTTTAGAGAAAGAAAAAATGCTTAGGATAAACTGATACTGTCCGTAATCTTAATGATTATCAAACAAAATAACTTTAACCACTAGATAACAATTTTGGCTGACTTAAAACGAATTACACTACTCCACATCCCTATTAAAATATAAGATACCAATACAAAATGACACGAAAAAATCATAATTTCCCCTATTATCTGTTTATTTCGAGCTAGTCGAACATTGAGAAAAAAGTTAATTTTTATACTGGTCATTTTCAAATTGTTAATCGTGAATTTGTTCGTTTTAGACAAAAATACGATACAATAAAGTTAAATTTTACCAAGCGAAGATAATTTTTTTCACATTATTATTGCTTTGAAATCATGACAAAAATTAAATTTGATTTTTATGTTAGAGTCTTATTCTGATAATATATAATATATAACAAAATTTTAATGAACCCCTAATTATTTTATAAAAAGTAATACTGCAAATTTGAAAGTAGTGTTCTACTTTCTGATTTCTTAGATGTCTTCTTATGTTTTTATATTGTGTTTGTGTATAAAAATTATAGTTCTGAACTATTATTTCTGACGTTGTGCTCAGGATCGATTGTGGCTGACCTAAAAGTAATTATTCTACTGAAAATACATTATATCAAAATGCAAAATATTTGTAACAGCCGAAACGCATGTGGCTGACTCGAAACTGCAGGGCTGACAAAAATTCATCATGCATCACGGCTGACTTTAAAATACTTTTACTACTAAAACGCATTACGCCTGCCTCTAAACTACATTTACTACTTTAAACTTCTTATAATACAATATTCAGACATCTTGTTTTCCTTAAAGTGGATATCCCTTAACGTGGAATTTTTTAACTCAAAATTTTTCACGATGTAATATTGAATCAAACGAATTTATGGGCACTCATCAAATACAAATAATTTTCGTCTTGATGGGTAAAAAAATTTATTTATGCCTAAGCTGTTTTGCATTAATGTAAGAAAGACATTAGTTACAAGAATAATTTAAAAATTTACAATAAATATTATTATGAACAATTTGTGTGGTAAACTGAAAGTGTTATAAGTTATATAATAACTATTTGCTTAAAAATATAACTATTTATTTGAAAATTAGGCTTATTTGTTAGAAAAAACTTTGTTTAAGACTCTCCTCTTTAAAAAATAATTAAACTACTTTCTTGGAAATTTATTTTTTGATTAAAAATTAATTCTTTACTATTTTTATTGATATTTATTTATTTATTAACTATTTCGTGGAAAATTCAGTTTTGTGGTTGAGTGCTAAACTTATTTAAAAAAAGTAATTTTTTAGTTTATTATTTATCTTTTGGTTTAAAATGTAACTATTTTAATGAAAATCCTTCTTTTTCTTATTTAAATAAAAATTAAAATCATGTTTGTTTGAAATATTAAATACTTGGGTTGAAGTTAAACTAATTTGTTAAAAAGACGTTTGCTCTATAGAATATTAAGTTTTAGGCTTAAGAATTTAACAATCTGAAGAAACTATTACGCTACTTGGTTGAAAATTTAATTATTTGTTTGAAAATAAATGTTTTAATTCACATTTTTAGTCAAAAATTATACTGCTTTCTTGTAAAACTAGACTATTTATTTAACATTTAAAATCTTTGTCTTAAAATTGTATCTATTTTATCAAAATTATTGTTTTATAAGTTTTTAAATTAAACTCTTTGTTATAAGATTCATGCATTTTCTTTGAAATGCATCTATTTGGGTGGAAATTTATTCTTGTTCGTGAAAAATTCATCATTATTGTTAAGGATTCAACTTTTTTTTAAATGCTTATTTTTCATTTTAACTATTTCGTGGAAAATTCACTTTCTCAGTTAAAAATTAATTTTTGCTTCATCTTTTTTGTCTAGTTTCAATTTCAACTGTTTTAAATAACGTTCGACTTCTCATCTTGAAAACTTAACTTTTCGTTTAAAATTCATCTATTCGGGCAGAAAATTAAACTTTGTTTTTTGAATATTCAACAATCTGTTTAAAAGTAGATCCACCTGATTTAAAAAAATCTAAAATTTAAGAAATTTAAATTAGAATAAAATCTAAATCAAAAATCCTATTTAACGTCCAATAATCAAATTGACGAAAACTCCTGTAAAAAACGAGAATCGAACGACTAAATTTGGACCACACCAAACAAACAAACAAAAGAAAAAAATGTTACAATTGCTATCTCAGAAAAATCCCTGTTAAAAACAAAAATTTCAGACCAAAATAAAAAAGAGAAAAGAAAAAGTGGATATCCCTTACCGGGGAATTTTTAAACTGAAAATTTTTCTCGCTTTAATATTGTATCAAAAGAATTTATGGACATTCAAAAAATACAAATAATTTTTTTCTTAATGCGTACAAAAATGTATTTATGCCTAAACTGTTTCGCATTAATGTCAGAATGACATTAGTTACAAAAATAATTTAAAAATTTACAATAACTTTTATTAGGAATAATTTTTGCGGTACACTGAAATTGTTATAAATTATATAATAACTATTTGCATGAAAATGTAACTACTTGCTTCCTCTTTAAAAAAAAAAATACCTATTTTTTGTATTTGATTGAAATATAATATAATATCTTTGAAATATTAAATACTTGGATTAAAGTTAAACTTATTTGATGAAAAAACGTTTTCTTCGTAGAACATTGAGTTTTAGGCTTAAAAATTCAACAATCTGGAGAAAACATTACGCTATTTGGTTGAAAATTAAACTATTTGTTTAAAAATTATTTTATTTATTAAAAAATTACACTACTTTGTTGTAAAACTAGACTATTTGGTTATAATTTGAACTCTTTTTTTTAAAATTGTAAATTATTTATTGGAAATTCGTTTCTTGCTGGTTAAAAATTAATTGTTTCACCTTAAATGATAGATATTCCATTCTGAAATCAAAATTATTCCTTTATCATTTTTGAAATTGAACTCTTTGTAATTAAATTCGTGTATTTTGTTGGAAATTCAATTATTTTGGTAGAAAATTATTCTTATATTTAGGAAATTTATCATTTTTGTTAAGGATTCAACTTTTTTTAATGTTCATTTTTCAGTTGATCTCAACTAATTAAAAATTTGTTTTTTAAGCAGAAAATTCAACAGTTTCAATTTTGCTTTAAAATTCAACTATTTTGTAAAAAAATTCACTTTCTTAGTTAAAAATTAATTTTTAGTTTATAATTTTTGTCAAGTTTAAATTTCAACTGTTTTAAATAATTTAACGACCAATCATCAAATTGATGAAAACTCCTGTAAAACGCAAGAATCCAATGACCAAATTCGGACCACATCGAACAATCAAACAAAAAAAGAAAAAAAATGTTACAATTGCAATCTAAGAAAAATCCCTGTTACAAACAAAAAATTTCAGTAAAAGAAAATAAAGGAAAGAAAAAGTGGATATCCCTTACCGCGGAATTTTTTTATCATAAAATTTTTTACACTTTAATATTATATCAAACGAATTTATGGACACTCATCAAATAGAAATAATTGTTTTCTTGATGCGTAAAAAATGTTTTTATACTTGAACTGTTTCGCATTAACGTAGGAAGGATTTAAATTTAATTTTTTTCTAGATTTAAAATTCACTTAATCATGCGAATCGCTGCAAAAAATTCTAAAAATTGTGTACGTTCAATTATATTTGGCATAATAATACAATTTAAATTTATAATTACGAAAAAGCTTATCAAATTCAAAATGTCAGCACTTTCACATAGAAAAAGAATTTGTTTAAAACTGAAAGTGTTATAAGTTATTGTAGGCCAGAAATATATTTCTCAAGTATATATAGAACAAAATGGTTTTAGTAAATCTGTAGCATTAATTTTTATTATTTATTTTTAAAGTTTTTAACATTTTTTAAACCGAGATTATTCTACACTAAACTATCGAAATTTTAAAATTTTTGTTTCCAATTCAATTATATATTATTCCCAGTTACATTCCCAGTAATTTTCACTTGAATTTTACTACATTTTACACAATTATTCTAAATTCGCGTCAATTCCACGAAATTTAATTGAATTTTTGTGAATTCGTCAAATTATTTCGAATTTGCGAGCATTATTTTGAGTGTCTTTATATTCTGCTTGCACTATTTAAAGTTTTTTTCTATTTTTCAATTTAAATATAGCTCTAAACTGATTTTTTTAACGTCCCATAGAAAATTAAAGTATTGAAAATCTTTGAATAAAATATATTCACCTCAAAATAGAAAGGACAAAAATTCAGAGCTCACCCATTACTCACACACAAGTTTAACTACATTCTCCAAGGACATTAACGTATAATGTTTTTCCGTCCACTAGAATTCCACATTCTCCCATTCCATCAACTTTTGCTCCTTCTCAGTCCACACAGATCCCTTGACATTCCCATAAAAAACTTCTTCAAGAGGATCTTTTACTGTCTATTAGTTCCATTTGAACTTAAACTACGCATAGTACTTGCAAACCCTTACAAACTAATATTCAAGAATCTTTATGTCCTAAAATTAATTACACCTCACACTACTTGACTTTAAATATTCATATCTTAAAATCAAAAAATTGTATTACTGAATAGTACATGTGCCTGACTTAAAATAAATTATACTACTGAAAAACTCATAAATTTGATTCTCAAGCGGCTTAGAGATAATGTGTGGATGGATATTTGTTTTTAAAAGGTAGTTGTGAGGGAATTCTGTAAAAATGGAATTGTAAGCAAGTCAATTTTTTAAGGCCAGCTGGCTGAAAAATAGACTTTTATCTATCTATATTATTTTAAACCTAAAATAAAATATATTACTTCATATCGCATATGGCTGACCTTAGATTAATTTTACTACTGAAGACCCCATATATTTGATTCTAAATTACTTGTACTACCTAAAATTTATTTTCTTGTCTTGAAACTACTTATTCTACTTGTAAACACTCATAAACTTATTTTTGAAAATTCATAAGTCCTTAATGTTAAAATACAAAATTTTTGATTATTTTTTTTAATTAAGAGATTTCTATTTGTATAAATGAAACTTTGGAAGATTCCCTAAATTTCTGAAAATTTCTGTATTCTTGGAAATTTTTGAAACCCTTGGTTTCTCTGAATTCCCTGATTTCCTAGAATATTCTGAATTCCGTATATTTCTGAAATTCCCTAAGCGTTTTAATTTAATTTTAATTCTCTGAATTTTCTGTATTCTCTGAATTCTTTGAATTATCTGAATTCTTTAAATTCTCTTAATTCTTTGAATCCTCTGAATTCCTTGAATTCTCTAAAATCTTTAAATTCCCTGAATTTTTTTTAATTCTCTGAATTCTTTGAATTCTCTGAATGCTATGAATTCTGTAATTTCCATGAATTCCTTGACTCCCTGAGAATTCCCGAATTGCTTGAATTCTTTGAAGTCTTTTATTTCTCTTAATTTCATGACTTATTGGCATGTTCTAAATTTCTTAAAAATTTTAAAATCCATGCAGTTAACTGAATTACTTGAAATCATTGGGTATGTTGAATTACTTAAATAATCGAAATTTCTTAAATATTTTAAATAACTGGCATTTTCTTAATTCCTAAAAATCTCTAAACTTCAAAATTTTTTGATAACTTTGATTTTTGCAAATAAGGTAAAAATCTTCAATATTTTGAATTTCAATTCTCTGAATTCCTTGAATATTAAGAGCTGATCAAATTCTTTGAATTCTCTAATTCCAAAGGATTCTTGGAATATTTTTAATTCTCTGAATTCTCTTAAATTCTCTGATATCCTTAAATATTCTGAATTCCCAAAATTCCTGAAATATTATCAATGACTGAAGTTATTTGAATTCATAAAATAACATGAATTCCATTAATTCTTCTGAATCCCTTAAAAATCCTAAATTATTTAAATTACTTAAATTCCATAAATACTTTCAAATTAATTGCATTCCCTTAACTCCTTGAATTTTAGAATTCCTCAGATTCCTTAATTTGTCATAATTTCCGGATATCCTTAAATATTCTGATTTCATTGAATTCTTTCAATATTCTAAATAGCTGAAGTTCTTTGAGTTTTTTGAGTTTCCTAAATTTCTTCAATTCTTTGGAATTCCTTAAATATTCTTAATTATTTAAATTGCTTGAATTTCATTAATGCTTTCAAATTCTTTGTATTTCTTGAAATCTTGGAATTTTATGATTTCCATAAATTCCTGGAATGTTCGAAATTCCTTCAAATATCTGAATTCCTTTAATTCCTTTAATACTTCGAAAGTTTGTTAATTCTCGGATATCCGTAAATGCTCTAAATTCTCTGATTTTCCGCAATATCCTAAATTCTCTAAATTTTTCTGAATTCTTTAAACTCCTTTAAATCTATTAATTTTTTAAAATACTTTATTATTTAATTTATCTAATTTCTAAAATTCATAAAATTCCTAAATTCATAGAATTTCTTGAATTCACAGAATTTCTTAATTTTACAGAATTTTAAATCATAGAAATTCCTCAATTTATTTAATTCTTTAAAATTTTCGTAAATTCTTTCCATTAGTTTGAACTCTTTGGAATTCAGGAATTCTCTCAGAATTAACAAAATGACATAAATTAAAAGAACACAGATAATTTAAATTACTTCAAATATATCTGAAAATTAGTACAGATTTAGAAGATTTAAAGAAAATGGAAAGAAATAAAAAGGATTTGAAAAAGTATAAAAGCATTCCAAGCACTTCAAAAGAATGAATAATCATTAAAAACTGAATATTTTTCATGAAATTAAAGAAATTATGACTTAACGTAAAAATTTTTAAGTAACTTTTCTAAAATCAAAACATAAATTAACCTTTATTTTCACAGTTGAAAATGGTCGAATTTTCAATTTAAAAATTTTTTTATTGAATTATTTTAGAATTATAGCTCAAAATAAAAAGTAGTTTTAAACGGGAAATATTAAGAAATGAAAAAATGTATACTCCAGAAATTTAAAACTTATAAAGATCCGAATTTCATTTAAAAAGAAAAAAAAATTTTTCACGAAGAAATTCTATTACTTTAAGTCAATTTAATCGTTTGGAAATTCCTGATTTTCATTTTGTTAATTATTTTAAATTCAAACAATTAAATGTTTGTCAATTTCAAGTGTAATAATTTGAGATATAAAAATCTTTAAATTTAAAAAATCTAAAACAAGATCTATTATTAAATTCTGTAAATTCAGCTTTGAATTGTTTATTTAACAGTACTTATTGAAAGGATTAGTTTTTTCTTTCTCCTCAGGGAAACTTTACAGTTTTAATTTAATTCTAATGATCAAGGCCGAATGTTATTCTTCGAAGGATTATCTAAATTTCTATTTCGGTTAATTTTATTTTAAAAAAATTAATTGAGCAATCATACAGTTATTATTGTTATAAACAATCATACTTTAAATTTTAATTAACTCCACTGAAATAGCATTGTAGAGAATCATTTAATGAATCAAATGAGGCCTTGATCATTATGAATAAAGAAGAATTTTAACCTTTACCTGAAGAGAAAGCAACATCTAAAACTCTAAATAACTACTGTTAAATAAATAATTTTACCCTTAATAATTTTTTCTAAAGTACGCTTAGAAGCTTCTGTCAAGGTTTCCGGAAATCAATAATAGATCTTTTTTTTATTTTATACATCATTTTAAAGATTGGCGACTTTTGAAATTGATTGTACTTAAAACTTAAGAATAATTGAAATAAATTAAATAATAAATAATTATTAATCATTAAATTATAAAAATTAAAAAACCTAAAATTAAAATGGGTAAATTAAGAAATATATAGGTAATTTATTTTTTATTTTTCTAGACGATTTAAATTAATTTACAATAATTAAAGTAGATTAAATTTTGCACCATGATACTTCGCGGCTAATTTTTTAAAAAAGTTTTAGGCGAAGTTCAGATTATTTTACGTTTTAAGTAGGGTGGATTATACATTTTTCATCTTTTAATATTTTTTAATATTTTCCATTTAACATCAATTTTAAATATTTAGAATTGAAAACTTTTGCGTTTTTAACCATGAAAATAAAAGTAAATTCATATTTTTATTTTAAAAACAATTTTTTAAACATTTTTTATGTAAAACCATATATTTTTTAATTTAACAAAATTTTAGATTTATGAAATTTCAGAAGCTTTCAGGTTAAAACATTCAATTTGGGTTTCAATTTAAAATGGTCAAATTTGTATCGTTTCGAATTTCTAATTGATACAAATTCAAAAGTATTCAGTTTTAAATTATTTAATTTGCAATTCTTTTAATTCAAAATTATACAACTTTCGTTTCTCTGAATTTAAAACGATCTATTTTGTAAATTCTAATCAGAAAATATTCTATTTTAAATTTATGTAAATTCTTCTCTTTTGAAAAAACTTTGAACGCTTTGCATTATAAATGAGACCATTTAAATTTCTTTCTAAAGAAATTAGTCAAATTTAATAATATTTTTTTAATTTAAATCATATTTATGGACAAATCTCTAAGAACAGCCCTCCCTGGTGAATAACGTTTGGATCTGGCGACAGTGAAGGTACGTGGGTTAGCTTTCGCAAATGCGTGTAAGGCGCTCGACAGCTATCTCCAAAGTGACTCTAATTCGCTCTTTTATCATAAATAAACTCTCCTAAAGGGTCTTTAATCCCATTTTAGGATCTAAAAAATTTCAGCTATCCATTCCATCAGTTCCATCTGGATTTAGGGAACAGGGCCACGGCCTCGAATTATTTGTGATCTTGAAGTCCCTTAAGTCCTTTGAAATCTTTAAATTCCTTATATTCTTTTAGTTTCTCAAATTCTTTGTAATCCTTAAGTCCTTTGAATTCCTTCAATATTTAAATTCTTTGAATTGTTTTAAATATTTGAATTGATATCCTTGAATTCAGGTTCCTTAAATTCTTTTATATTCCTGAATCATTCCAAATACTCGATTTAATGTAATTTGATAAACTCTTAGAATATTTTGAGACCTTTGAATTTTGAATTACTTGAATTAATTAAATTTATAAATTCCTTGAATTCTTTAAATTCTTTGTATTTTTTTAATCCTTTTTATTATTTGAAATTCTTGAATTCTTTGAATTCAAGTTCCTTGAATTCTTTTTTATCCCTAAGTTATACCAAATACTTGATCTCTTTTAATTTAATGAACTCTTTAAATATTTTAAGATCTTTGAATTATTTTTAGTTTATGGAAACCTTTGAATTCTTTGAATTTTTTGAATTACTTCTTTTATTTTTTATGTTAAACCATACATTTTTTATTTTAACAAAAATGTAGATTTATAAAAATTCAAAAGCTTTTACGTTGAAATATTGCATTTAATTTTCAATTTCAAATGGTCACATTTGAATCATTTGCAATTTTAATTGATTAAAATCAAAAAGTTTTCACTTTCAAATTATTTAATTTGCAATACTTTTAATTAGAAATAATACAATTTTCATCCCTCTGAATTTTAAACGATCTAGTTTATAAATTCTAATCAGAAAATATTCCTTAACAAATTAGTGAAGGTACGTGGGTTAGCTTTCGCAGATGCGTGTGAAATTTGATTGGCGCTCGACAGATAACTCCAAAGTGACTCTAATCCGCTCTCTTATTATAAATAAACTCTTTAAAAGGGTCTCCTTTCCCATTTCAAAATCTCACCAATTTCAGCTATTAATTCCATCAGTTCCATGTGGATTTAGGGAACAGGGCCATGGACTCGAATTATTTGCAATCCTTAAGTACCTTAAAATCCTTCAATCTTTAAATTCTTTGAATTCTTTTAAATATTTAAATTTTTGAATTCCTTACATTCTCCGAATTCTTTGGAATCTTTGAATTCTTTAAATTCTTTGAAATCTTTAGATTCTTTCAATTCCTTGAAATGTTTGAATTCCTTATATTTTTAAAGTTTCTCGAATTCTTAGTAATCCTTAAGTCCTTTGAATTCCTTCAATGTTTAAATTCTTTAGATTCTTTCAAATATTTGAATTAATTGAATTCCTTGAATTTTTTAATTCATTGATATCCCTGAATTCAAATTCCTTAAATTCTTTCATATCCCTACATTATTCTAAACACTTGATTTCATTTAATTTCATAAACTCTTTAAATATTTTGAGATCTTTGAATTTTTTGAATTGCTTGAATTAAATAAAATCTATAAATTCCTTGAATTTTTTGAGTTCTTTGAATGCTTCAAATTATTTAAAATTCTTGAATTCTTTAAATTTGTTTATATCCTTGAATTCAAGTTCCTTGAATTCTTTTATATCCCTGAATTATTCCAAATACTTGATTTAATTTAATTTGATGAACTCTTTAAATATTTTGAGATCTTTGAATTATTTTGAATTTATGGAAACCTTTGAATTCTTTGAGATTTTTTACTTACTTGAATAACTTTAATTATATAAATTGCTTGAATTCTTTGAATTCTTTGAATTCAAGTTCCTTGAATTCTTTTATAACCCTGCAATATTTTAAATACTTAATTTTTTTAATTGGATGAACTCTTTAAATATTTTAAGATCTTTGAATTATTTTGAATTTATGGAAACCTTTGAATTCTTTGAGATTTTTTACTTACTTGAATTACTTGAATTCCATAAATTGCTTGAATTCTTTGAATTCTTTGAATTCAAGTTCCTTAAATTCTTTGAATTCAAGTTCCTTAAATTCTTTTATAACCCTGCAATAGTTTACATACTTAATTTTTTTAATTTGATGAACTCTTGAAATGTTTTTAGATCTTTGAATTATTTTGAATTTATGGAAACCTTTGAATTCTTTGAGATTTTTTAATTACTTGAATTACTTGAATTCCATAAATTGCTTGAATTCTTTTGAATTCTTTGAATTCAAGTTCCTTAAATTCTTTTATAACCCTGCAATATTTTAAATACTTCATTTTTTTAATTTTATGAACTCTTTAAATATTTTGAGATGTTTGAATTATTTTGAATTTATGGAAACCTTTGAATTCTTTGAATTCAAGTTCCTTAAATTCTTTTATAACCTGCAATATTTTAAATACTTAATTTTTTTAATTTGATGAACTCTTCAAATATTTTGAGATCTTTGAATGGTTTTGAGTTTATGAAAACCTTTGAATTCTTTGAATTTGTTAATTACTCCTTGTATTCTTTTATGTTAAACCATAAATTTTTTATTTTAACAAATACGTAGATTTATAAAATTTCAAAAGCTTTTACGTTAAAATATTCCATTTTGTTTTCAATTTTAAATGGTCAAATTTAGATCATTTTAATTTTTAATTGATTAAAATTAAAAAGTTTTTACATTCAAATTATTTAAGTTGCAATGCTTTTAATTCGAAATAATATAATTTTCTTACTTCTGAATTTTAAATTATCTATTTTGTAAATTCTAATCAGAACTATTCTATTTTAAACTTATGTAATTATTACAAATACTTGATCTCTTTTAATTTTGATAAACTCTTTAAATATTTTGAGATCTTTAAATTATTTTGAATTTAAGGAAACCTTTGAATTCATTGAATTTTTGAATCACTTGAATTACTTGAATTCCGTAAATTTCTTGACTTCTTTGAATTCTTTAAATCCTTTGTATTTTTACAAATTCTCTGAAATCTTTGAATTCTTTAAATTCCTGGAAATCTTTGAATTCCTTATATTCTTTAAGCTTCTCGAATTTTTTGTAATATGATTGTATAATTGTAATATAATTCTTTGTAAGTCCTTTGAATTTGTTTAATTTTTAAATTCTTTGAATTCTTTTAAATGTTTGAATTCATTCAATTTCTTGAATTTTTTAATTCCTTGATATCCTTAAATTCAAGTTCCTTAAATTCTATTATATCCCTGAATTATTTCAAATATTTGATTTTTTTTAATATGATGAACTCTTTAAATATTTTGAGATCTCTGAATTTTCTGAATTACTTGAATTACTTAAATTCTATAAATCCCTTGAATTCTTTGCATTCTTTGAATCCCTTGAATTCTTCGAATTCTTTGAATGCTTTGAATTATTTTAAATTCTTGAATTCTTTGAATTCATTCATATCCTTGACTTCAAATTCCTTGAATTCTTTTTTATCCCTAAATTATTCCAAATACTTGATATATTTTAATTTGATGAACTCTTTAAATATTTTGAGATCTTTAAATTATTTTATATTTATAGAAACCTTCCAGTTCATTAAATTTTTTTAATTACTTGAATTACTTTACTTCCGTAAATTTCTTAAATTCCTTAAATTCTTTGAATTATTTAAAATTCTAGAATTCTTTGAATTTAAGTTCCTCAAATTCTTTTAAATCCCTGAATTATTCTAAATACTTTATTTCTTTTAATTTGATGAACTGCTTAAATATTTTGAGATCATTGAATTATTTTGAATTTATAGAAACCTTTGAATTCTTTGAATTTTTTGAATTACTTTTTTTATTTTTTTATGTTAAACCATACAATTTTTATTTTATAAAAAATACAGATTTAAAAAATTTCACTTTCAAATTATTTAATTTGCAATTCTTTTAATTAGAATAATTACAATTTTTATTCCTCTGAATTTTAAACGATCTATTTTGTAATTTCTAATTAGAAACTACTCTATTTTTAACTTACATATGTAAATTCTGCTCTTTTAATAAAACTTTGAACGCTTTGCAATAGAAATGGTCTCATTTCAATTTCTTCCTTAAGAAATTAGTGAAGGTACGTGGGTTAGCTTTCCTAGATGCGTGTGAAATCTGATTGGCGCTCGACAGCTATCTCCAAAGTGACTCTAATTCGCTCTCTTAACATAAATAAGCTCTCCAAAAGGGTCTCCTATCCCATTTCAGGATCTCACCAATTTCAGCCATCCATTCCATCAGTTCCATCTGGATTTAGGGAACAGGGCCACGGACTGTCGCCTATCCCGTGGCGCAGTCGCCTTGACAACGGCGCGGTAGCACCACGTGCATGTGTGCGCACATTAAGGTCTCATGATACGATAGTGTGCAAGCCAGGGGTGCGAGCGAGAGCTTCCGGAAACTGACGAAGGAAGATTCTTTAATGGGGAAACGAGGAAAGTTGTGGGGGTGAAAATAGGGTATACCGGGTGGAATACGAGAGAAAACCGCTACGATGTACCGCAGTAGGGGTGGCGAGCTCACAGCCACCTCCCCCCGTGAGAAACGTCATTGGTACTCTGACGCATGGTTGACGCACTCAACATCAGTGACACGCGTTTCGCTCCTTTTTTTGATCCTTCCGTCAAAAACCTCGCGAAATACCGCACCGGAAATGAGAAATCAACCCCTACCATCAAATGGTAAATTTCTTCCCAAAAAAGTGTGTTTCGTCATTTAGAAATTGTTTAAAAAGTGACTTTGTGTGACAAAGTGACAAGATAGAAACAGTTAGAGGAATTATGATAGTAGTGAAAATGGAAAACAATAATTTGAAGTTCAAGAAAAAATTGAGCAGCGGTGGTTATTGTTCCAATTGGGGAAACGGATCCCAAGAGTGTCACAAATTTTGTTAATTTTTCAAGAGATGTAAACTGAGTTTGAGATTTGAGTGAAGCAAATGGAATTCGCATTTAGTCGATGGTTGTACTACCTCGTTCGTGACCTTGGCTCTGACCCACTGAGGACTGCGTTTGTCGATACAATATCCTTGCAGCGAAAGAATGTGAAAAATTATATTTGAAAAATGATTTTTGGATTTAAAAAAAAAATACGGTTTCATTAAAGATAATTTTCTTAGTTAATTAATCTCAACAAAAATATGCTAAGAGTTTAAATAAAATACTATCTCAAATGTTGTTCAAATAGATAAGGTTTACATATCTACCCACAAGTTGTTGATCTGGCTGTTACTGTTAACTTGAATAATATTGTTACACTCAAGATTTGTTGTCAGATTAGCCAAATAAAAACAAATTTATTAAAAAGTTATCCTCAATTTAGGAATCAAGTGCTAAAAAAAGTGCTTCCGCATTAAAAAGGCTTCAATTGAAAAAGTTTAAATCGAATCAGATAATAGTTAAGTGTGCAATAATTCTTTCTACCCTCGACCGCTATTGAATTCGCGCTTTTGCATTCAAGTGATTCTCCCTTAAAAGAAGTATCCGGGATCGTCTTAAATTTAATTAAAGGGTCTCGCATTCGAATTGCTCAATTTCGGATTTCCGGATGAGTGGATGCATAGAAGAATTTAAAGAAGTTCTACAAAAGGCGAAAAGTTCCTAGAAAATATATTTTCTCACGGGCTTTTACAGAGAATATTTTCTATTTCAATTTTTCCGAGAAAAAGTGCTTCCTGTTGAATTTCTAAAATAAACGGATTGAAGGTGAAAAAAAATTCATCGTGGAAATAAGGCGCGAGCCTCGGGACGGTCTCCGTGGATCGAATGCTTCCTCGGAGCCGCTGATTCAAATGGGAAGTAGAGAATGGGAGTACGAGGCACTTCCAGAAGTGAATACAAACGCGGTTTTGACACCTGCTTCGACACCACCGAATACTCTAAGAACACAATCTACACCGAGAGTTTATTTTCAAGCAGAAAATCTGGCTTCTCTCAGGAGGAGAAGTAGCGCGAGGCAGTTTGCTGAATCATCTTACAGAAGGAGGAGCAGGAGTATGAGTGCTTGGAGTGACCTTTCGAGAGCTTCATTTAAATTCGAGGAAAGGTGAGTTACGATGAAAAACGATGGAAGTTTGCTGAAAAGTATTCTGAAAGTGAAAATCGATTAAAAACTGGGTATCGTTTATAGAAAGTCATTTGCGAGCCATTTTTTTAAATGTTTCATTATAAGTACGATAGCGAAGGAAAAATGAAAATTATGGTTCAAAATATTTAGTTTATTTTTTGAAATTTAAAAAATGTATTTAAAAAACTACAGGTTTTAAAGTTGAGGAAAGGAATAGCCACTGAAAACGACAGAAAAAATAACTGGATATTTAAATGATTAATTTTTATTAATTATTAATTAATAAATTCTGTGAATTATTCGATTTCTTTAAGTTTTTCATATTGTTTGAATTATTTCGTTCCATTAAGTTCCTTGGATTATATGAATTTCTTACATTCTTTAAATTCCTTACGTTCTTTGCATTCGTTACATTCTCCGAATTCTTTAAAAATTTTTAATTCTTTAAATTCCTTGAAATCATTGAATTTCTTATATTTTTTGAGTTTCTCGAATTCTTTGTAATCCTTAAGTCCTTTGAATTCCTTCAATCTTTAAATTCTTTGAATTCTTTTAAATATTTGAATTCATAGCATTTCTTGAATTTTTTAAGTCCTTGAATTTAAGTTCCTCCAATTCTTTTATATCCCTGAATTATTCCAAACACTTGATTTCATTTAATTTGATAAACTCTTTAAACATTTTGAGATCTTTGAATTTTTTAAATTATTTGATTTACTTATATTCTATAAATTCCTTGAATTCTTTGAATTCATTCATATCCTTAAATTCAAGTTCCTTGAATTATTTTATATCCCTAAATTATTTTAAATACTTGATCTCTTTTAATTTAATAAACTCTTTAAATATTTTGAGATCTTTTAATTATTTTGAATTTATGAAAACCTTTGAATTCTTAGAATTTTTTGAATAACTTGAATTCTGAGCATTTCTTGAATTCCTTGAATTCTTTCACTTCTTTGAATTATTAAAATTTCTTGAATTCCTTGAATTCTTTCAATTCCTTCAAATATTTAAATTCCTTATATTCCTTGAGTTTCTCGAATTCTTTGAATTCTTTGAAATACTTGAACTCATTGCAATACTTGAACTCTTTGAAATTCTCGAGTTCTTTAAATTCTTTAAATTCCTTGAATTTTTTAAATTTATCGATATCCTTGAACTCAAGTTCCTTAAATTCTTTTATATTCCTGCATTATTCCAAATATTTCATTTCTTTTGATTTGATGAACTCTTTAAATATTTTAACATCTTTGAAATATTTTTAATTTTGGAAACCTTTGAATTCTTTAAATTTGTTGAATCACTTGAATTCTTTGAATTTATAAATATCTTTTAATTCCAGTTTCTCAAATTCTTTCATATCCCTGAAATATTCCTGAAATTATGGAAACCTTTAATTTCTTTGAATTTTTTAATTACTTCAATTACTTCAATTCTATATATTCCTCAAATTCCTTAAATTCTTTCAATTGTTTGGATTATTTAAAATTCTTGAATTATTTGAATTCATTGATTTCCTTGAATTCTTTGAATTCATTCATATCCTTGAATTCAGTTCCTAGAATTCTTTTATATTTCTGAATTATTCCAAATACTTTTTTTTATTTGATGAACTCTTAAATATTTTGAGATCTTTGAATTATCTTGAAATTATAAAAACCTTTAAATTCTTTGAATTTTTGGAATTACTTGAATTCTATAAATTCCTTGAATTCTTTGAATTATTTCAAAATCTTGAATTCTTTGAATTCATTCATATCCTTAAATTCAAGTTC
>JAAAKG020195921.1:0-24092 GCA_010014905.2 Druon quercuslanigerum
CCTACTTTCATTCTAGGCCACAGCAATCTGGGAGATACGAAATCATGATCTCCGAAATGCTGCTTCGCTCGTTCATTAAAAATCAGATATACTCCTTGCGTACCATGTGATTCACTATCTACTCCGGACCATATTTAAAATCCGCACTTCAACACCCCGCTTTCTATGTCCCTACTTTTGCATCCATTTTTTTGCACCAGGCACACATAAAACATCTAGTTTTGCTACGTGCATAATTTCTCCTAATCCTTTTACCTTAAGATTATTCACTCCCGTAGCATTCCAAACACCCAGTCTCCATTCGTCGCCTGAAACTTGACCTTTAAATTTACCGTGTCCTTGCCTTTTTTCAGTTAAAGTTTTAGTCCTTTTTGAGGCTATTGTATTGTTTGTATTATTTATTCTTTATATTATATGCCCAACTACCACCTTTATGCTGGAAAATTCGAAAAATTACAAGTCGTAATAAAATTTCTTGATGCCTCCCCCATCCCTCTTGAGTTTTTGCATAATTTAAATACGGTACTACGGCATTAGTAAATGCATATTAATTTTTTTGGTAAAAATTTTTAGATAAATAATTTTTTTTATGTAGACTAATTTATAACAGATTTTACTTATCAATTGTTCGATCAATTTTTATGATAAAAACTACAGTTTGCATATTTTTCAACAAATAGGATCCATTTTTTTACTGCGTGCATTGAATATTCCAGAACCTACGATCAATCTTTATAGAATGAAAGGAGATTAGGTTTATAAGAGCGAACGGTTGTTATGATTGACTGTATCGATGTCTCTGAAATTATAAGACGTTTCGAGACCATACGTCAGAGATTCTAGAAAAAATTCAATATCAATTGATTTCCTGGAAAGTATAGCGACATAGAAAAACTGAAAAGCAATAACTCCTTATGTTTAAGCTTTCTAATATCTTTAATGGATAGAAAATTGTTCGAGATTACGTTAAATTTTGAAGGCCGAGGCATTTCAAAATAGTCGTTTTAATAAAATTAAGAATAAATTTAAATTAAAGTTAAATTCTTGTTTAATTATTTATTAGTAATTCAGCTTGACATCATTGTGGGCTTCTGCCAAAGTTAGTGATTAGTGATTTTTAAAATTTCATTTAAATGAAAGAACTTTGTCTTTAATGATAAAATTTTTTACTTTGAAAATAAAAGGCAAGCCATGAGTGAATATAATGATAAAAACATAATAGCGGCTCGCGTTTCGCGTCGGTTCATATAAAAAAAGTGTTTGTGTTGTGATTTTTATCAATTAACTAAATGAACGTGACATCGTGACAAATTAATTTTAAGAAAAAATAATTGCCAAAGGCAGGACAGTTTGTTGTGGCAAAATATTATTGCGAATACAGGATCTAGAGGATATCTCCGGAAAATCACCAGGACAACGGTCAGGACCAACGGACAAGGGGAACCACAGGACAATGCCAAGACAGCGCCCAGGTTTTTAACCTGTTGGGGCGGATCGAGCAGTCCCAATGTTTGTAGTTTTGTGATTTTTGATCACCGCGGACCACATGAAAATCTAGTAATTTTGTGCAATATTGTGCTAATTGTGTTCAAGTTTGCAAGTGCTCTGAGCTGACTTAAGCAAAATGTCTTCAATGTAATTCCGCACTGGCTCTGCATGACCTTAGCCACTTGAAAAATGCTACTCCTAATTCTCCAGTTACTTATCTGATACCTATCTCAAGTTTGTCAGGCGCTGGATCGAATAACTTAGTTTTACGAGAAAACCCCCGATATTTCAGTTATTCTGCACCCATTTGTTAAATTTCTAATTTAATTCAAAACCTGAGTCTTAGTGGCCTTATTTCTAATGTTGCCACTGATCCACTTTCTACAGCCGTATCTTGTCCTCCTATCACGATTTCATTACCCACGGAGAAACGTCAAGTTAGCGTGAAAATTTCAACCGCAATATCTCCGACATTTGACGGTAACACTTCATCAGTTGAAGCTTTTACTTGCGCAAAAGGTGATGCAGATGCTTATTTGTATTTACCGTTATACTCAAAGAAATTATACAAGATTTTTATCAAATCTATTGGTCGAAAATGTTGATATATTCCCAGGATCAAAGCGGTACCAGCTGTGTACATAGGCGAGGCATTAGTGACCTCTAAAGCGAACACAGTTGCTGTCTTTGCTATGAGGTCGACCAACGAGGCGATTGTATTAACTCTTCCGCCTGTCGAATTAGAGGATTTCACTATTATTAAACCACAACTTAGGACATGCACTGAAACTCACGATGACGTTGAAAAGGAAGCTCTTACAGCTAAAAGATTTTGTAAAGTGTCTAAGATTTAAAAATGTGACGATGTGGCTCAAGAGGACATTACTTCTGAGTTAACTGACGGAAACTGCTATCCAAATTAATTTAAAATACCCAGAGACAAGCTAGGGTTTACATCTGTAACTAATCACGTAGTAAGAACGATGGACGAAAAACCTACAGATTCTTAAATCTATGGATATCCTGATATTCATAAAGTAGAAATTAAAAATAAAATAAATGAGCTTTAAGATAATGATATTATTGAAACCTTTAAATCGCCCTACAATTAACTAGTCTGGATTGTACCAAAAAAGTCTGATTCGCAGGGAAATAAATAGTGGCGCATGGTAATGGATTTCCGAACCCTTAATTAAAATACTATTATCGAGCGACATCTACCCCTTATCTAACATCACTGACATCCTTGATCCGTTTGGAGGGCAAAGTGTTTCAATACGCTCGACCTTGCTTCGGGATTTCATCAAATTCCAATGGATCCCGCATTAGAGCAAAAACTGCGTTTTCCACTTTTTTAACAACTAAGAATTCAAGCGTACGCCATTTAAATTGAAAAAGGCACCTGCTACTTTTCAACTAGTTATGGACCGAGTGCTTTCTGGCCCTGAAGGAGTTGAACTCTTTGTGCATATGGATGACATCGTCAACTATGTTAACTCCTTGAAAGAACAATCTAGAAAGCTCAGAAAGCTCCTGGAGAGACTAGAATCCGCTGGATTAACACTGCAGCTTAATAAATGTCATTTCTTGTTGAAAGAAATTACTTATCTAGGTCACGTGATTATCCAAGATGGTATGAACTCTGACTCTCGCAAGCTGGAGGCCGTGAGAAATTTTCGGATTCCTAGAAACTGGAAACATGCTTAAAAATTTCTTGGCATTGTTGTATATTATCGGAAATTTATTCCAGAGTTTGCAAAAGTCGCAAAACTTCTGAATTATCTCACACCTCTTGATTTAAAATTTCATTGGAATGCACTACAGCAGCAAGCTTTTGAGATTTTGCGTCACAGAATAAGATTCTAGCGAGAGAACGGATTTTCCAATCGCATTTGCCTCTCGTTCTCTAAATTGGTGATAAGTATATTGTTACTCTGCAGGATTCCCTTACGAAATACTCAGGCGCTCTCCTATTCGTGACGCTGACGCTATCACAGTAGCTATGGGACTCGCTGAGAATTACCGTATCTCGTTTTGGATGATCTAGGCCAATTCAGACCGATCATGCATCTAATTTCATGAGCTATTTATTTAAATCGTTTTGCCAAACATGTAAAATTCGCCAATTTCGTTCTACTGCGCTGCTGCGCTTTAGAATGCAGCCACCATGTTTTTATGGAATACCTGTGTCGCTTCTAACAACAGACTGATTGGGTCAAGTGTTTAAGGTTTTCTATGCTCTTATACAACATCTCAGTGCACGAAGCAAATGGGTACACAACACCTGAACTCATTTTGGGCAAAAAGGGTAGGGTTCCTTCTGAAGTCAAAGAAGAATCCGTCCCTCGTACTTTTATCAAACATATGGATGTCTTACTCGATAGACTGTGCGATACTTAAGCAAATGCTCGCATAATTATTAACAAAGCCAGCGAAAGGTACAAAAAGAATTAAGATAAGAAGGCTAAGCCCTAAACTTCTGAAGTCGGTGAATACGTGCACTTGCATCGCTTAGAGCGCTCACATGTTCGTCCAGAACTGACTAAAAATTTCAAGAAAAATTACGCATATACTTAATATCGCTCTCGTCTTGAAATAACTGTTTCAAAGGGTTCAGATACGATTAGACAAGGTAGAAACACCTCATTATATACTCTTTGAATTATAATATTCTTAAAATGCATATTTGTAGCTATTAATTAAAATATAAAATCAGTAAGCCTAGAAATATAAGATTTGAAAGTATTGAATGATTTATGAAAGCTCAAAATGCACGCAGGACAGTATGCATAGGGTCACGCATGTCTTCAATTATCCCATATAAATGTATATAGTTTTGGATATTTGAGAATTACAAATTAACGCCTTAAGGAGATCCTGCCGTTTTCGAAATAGCTACATTAGTGAAAGAATTAATGCCTTGGAGTTCGAAGTTTAGTTTTGAGGGTTCTCACGATTTAGGGAAATATTGACTGCATAATGTAATATGCAATAAGCTTTTAGTAGAAGAATTTTAGTTTTAGATGACAGTGCAGGAAGCTCTCTGTCCTCATTGGCCGCAATTGGGCCGGGGCGTTCCTCAACTCTCATAAATTTCCGATGGGTCTTTTTCAAATAGAAATAGTTTCGCCTAAAACTTTAAACCAGTAGGATTTATTAAAGTTTGTATACGCGTGAACCTTGGCCAAGGCATATACAAATAATCGTTTTTATACAACTAAAAAGAAATTAAAATCAAAGTTATATTCATATTTAATTATTTATTAGTTTTTAGGCTCCCTTTTACTTTCTGATGTTTCAACATTTAACTGGCAGAAATTTGCTTTGAATTATAAATTTCTCTTCGATCGAGCCTCGTGCACGTCACATGGTGTAGGATCTCAATACCCCCACTACGACACTCAGCGGAGTGGAATGAGCGAGCGAGTCTCAGATCTACAGGTACACGGCCTGTGGTCGAGTAGGCAACTGAAGCGGGACGTGAGTTTTCTCCCGCGTTCCGAGCAATTTTCCAGTCTCTGCATAACGAGGCTACGATACAGTCGATCTCTGGCCACGCTAGGCCTTTCTATACTTTTTTACTTAGACTTAAGTACGTTTAATCTACTGACGAGTAATGAATTGTTATATTTAGTTATGACTATGTCTAACTTTACTTTACTGCACGTGCTAATGCAGATATGGGCCGCAGTTGACATTAATCCAAAGCAAATGGCATCAGAAGAATTACCACTACCTACAATGGAACTAACAGGGGCTTCATCTTTCGGTGGTAAGTGGAAAAAACTAGTTATTCTGTTAGCCCAATGCCTTTCAGTTTCTTCAAGTAGCTGTTGTTTGTAGGGTGAGGACGTCAGAACAGTTGTTTTACCTCGTTTTCTACTAGCTCGTTTTGTACCAACTGCGACTTTTGGAAAAGGAATGATCCCTTCTGGTGAAACCACTTTGAAGGTCTTTTTCGGTGTATTGAATGGTTCGGTATTCAAAGAGCGCTTGGCTGTTGATGTCGATGGTGCATTTCTTGCAGAATCATTCGATGAAGAAATTTCAGGAGTTTCTTGTCCTTCGGTGGGAAGCTCGATGTCGGTTGTTGAGGAAGCAAGAAAATCAACGTCACCAAAAGCATGAGGATCCGAGGGTGAGATTCCTGTCTTTTCGAATCCTTTTACAGCTGCTTGCATTGTAGCAGCTTTTGTGTACGCTGGGCCAAAAAGAGAAAAAATCAGAGCCAATTTAACCACTTTACCAGAATTATTGCGAAGAAATTTGCGGGTCTCATCGCCAAAAAACTTGCTAAGTGGCTTCATGAATGCGACATCAAGCGGTTGAAGCTTGTGCGAACAATGAGGCGGCAAGCAAAATAAAATAACGGCAGTTTAACGATCCTCGTCAATAAGATCCATGTTCTTCGTATGAGATGAGTGGCCATCAAGGATCAATAAAACAGGTCTTTGAGGACTGGCTCCAGTAAAAGCGACGAAATGTCGAAACCATTTGAGAAATAGTTCCTTGGTGATCCAACCAGAGCCACTGCATTCTGAAAATGCAGCTGGTGGAAGCCCTATTTGAAACAATGGGTTCCTTCTTTTTCGCGGAAAAATCAGCATCGTTGGTACATAAATCCCAGCAGCTGAAAAACAAATTTCCACAGTAACTGTTTCGCCTCTTTCCGCCGATGTCACCGCCCCAACCTGACGTCGACCTTTAAGTGCAATGATTCTAGAGAGTCCTTTGGGATTAACAGTGATTCCTGTTTCATTGCAGTTGAATATCCTCTGAGGAGTGAGACCGTGGTTTTTATACAAAGAAGTCAAAGTGTCGAAAAATTGCTTAACTGCAACGCGATTGAATCCCGAAGCGCGAGCTGCTGACGTCGCTTCTGGGGTGCGCAAAGTCAGCTGTGGATGACGAATCATAAATTTTTTGAGCCAATCTCTTCCAGCTTTATAACCATCTTTAAATGGATGCGAAATTTTATTTTTCTCCGTAAGGTCAAAAGCGAGTTCACGAAATTCATCATACGTTAAGCCATACAATCGAGATTCCATGTGCAATAAATATTGCACCATTTATTTTCTTGATCAGGCGTAAAAACTATGGTAAATCTACCTAATTTCTTTTTCACTTAATATTCAGGATTTTCACGCGCTTTTTTAACGTAGCGTTCCAGTGTTGTTTGCGGAACGCCATGGGCAGCAGCAGTGGGAGTACCACAAACACCAGTCATAACGCTGAGAACTGCGGACTGCATATTCTCTTCCGACCATTGCTGTTGAGAAGTCTTTTTTTTTGTAATGTCGAACCATGCTGAAACACACATGCACATAGTTAGTTATTTTGACATTGGAAAAAGCACACTTCGAAACCTCCCCGCTTAGCCCCTCCCCACTTTGCCCCAAATGCACATTCATACTCAAACATTTATTGTACGATCAAAAATCAATATAATTGTACAATATTGGACTTGATTTATTCATTGAAGAGTTGTCTTTAATCCCATATAATTCTTTTAGGTCTGAAATATTTCTGCGATTACTTACTTGTATTACAGTATTCGACACGTACTTTAATTTTGTCAAAAAACTAGCTGCCTTTTTCAAAACTTGGTTATGAGTCGTAAGATTTTGATGAATCGTCACAAATTACATCCGGGCACTTTTTCAAATCAAAAAACGAGATTTGACCATGAAAATTTGTCACTTGACAAATGTTTATATTTTCTTAAAGAAATTATATAAACAAATGCAGTGTGAGCTTAGAATCATTTGGATCACTTAGCAACAACAAAAAGACGATGTGAATAAATTGTTCATAAGCTAGCTGGAATTTCATACATGTAGTTTGCTTGTTAGATCAAAAAGATAAATTTTTAACGGAAAATAAAATAGTTGGATTTTCAGTTGAAAATTAATTTTCAAATCAAGAAAAGAATTTTCTGCCAAAACTTGTTTAAATTTTTAACAAAAAAGACATAAATTTTCAACTCACCGGGTCTTGGTACAGGTTGATCATATGGGTTATAATATGCCGTTGGACTCAGAGGCGGATGTATATAGGGTCCAAGATCCTCGCCAAATGTCTGTACCCCAGCATCCCAATTAAGTAATAGCTTATCTGCATCCTTGTCAGATAAACCCTTATTATTTTGTGAAGATAGGTTCAAGTCATTTTTTTTGCCTTTTTGCTGATTCTGTAAAAGGACTGCTGATATATGGGGAATTCTCAATCAACAGGGCACTTTGTTTTCCATGAAATATATAATTAATAATACTGGTTGTATTATTGTAAAACTTAGTGAAGATTTTAATTTTAGTACATTTTTTAGAAGTTTTAGACACATTTTAGAAACATAATTTTTGTTATAACGTGAGCAAAATTTATTTTCCCCCATGATGTATTTTTTTTCATACAATTAGTTTCATTGTACGCCCTTGGTATGCCGACATCTTAGTGTCTTCAGTGTCGCCCACCCAACCTGAAATTACTAATTATTTATTCAGGACACTTGAGGTAATTTCTCGGGTTTCTAAGATTAGAAGATCTTTGAAATTGCTTTTTTGGAGTTCACCCAAAATTCTTATTAATTTATCATGCATTCATTTAATTCTTTAAAATATTTGAAGTTCACGTAAATTCTTGTTAATTTACTCACCTATATTTAATTCAATGGATTTTTTCAATTACTAAAAGTTTTTACATTTTATTTGGTTTCAGCCACCCTAAAACAATTGACCCTGCACATATCAAATGATTGTTAAATGTTTTTTCTCGAAAAGATTTTCGAAATAATATGTTTTTTTCCACACACTGTAAATGGGTTTATCTTTTAATATTTTTAACATCGGAACTTTTACAAATTAGATTTGATAAAAAAATAGGATTTTAAAACTAAAAAGAGTGTATTTCAACAATTAATGTTTTTCAGTCATGAATAAAAAAGCATGTTCACATAAATTGTTTAACGTTCAAAGCAAAAGATGAATAGTCTGGTAGTGGGAATTGTTGATGCTGAGTTTTTTTGGTAATTGAGGCGAAATTTGAGGTGATTAGATTGTGGAAGTGTATAGAGGGGTAAGGATGTAAGAGATTGTTTGAGCGGTTGTGAAATTAAAAAGGGGGTGTTGATATTTTTTAAGATTGAGACAGATTTGTGTGAAAGTTGAGGGTAGGTTCAGTTGAGATATGTGATAGGGTGGAAGGACGGAATTGATCAGGTTAGTAGTATCTGGGTTGGGTAAAGCCGGAGAAAGATAAGATGGGTACCAGAATGCGACGATAGATAGAGGCAGGGATAGATATAAGGCAGGAACGTTTGAAATTGGATTTATTAATAGCGAAGAGAGTAACATCGACGAAAAATCCTATTTAGTGCAGGAAGGATATAGTCCACACAAAGGGGAGATCAAAGAAAGGAAGGCAAGCGGTAAGTACAAGAAAACTATACAAAAGTAAAGTTTAAGAGCAAAAAACGTGCAATCGATTTAGGCTTTTATCAAGAGGAAGAAAGGGGAGAGGGTAAGCAGTGAAAAGAAGGGCGATTTAGGTTCGAGCTTGCAATATCCAAAAATGTTTAGATCGCAGCAGGAAAAGCATAGAAGGCGGGAAATGGCTGGACTTGGGAAAGAAATAAAGGAATAATAAAAAGGTAGAAGAGATGCAAGGTAGAATAAGGAAGATAGAAAGCTCGAACCGGGATTTTGGTGGAGGGAGAGTGAAAATACGGAGAATGAAAGACTGAGAAGAATAGAGAAAAGAATAGAAAAGAAAGAGATGAAAGAAGAAAAAAGAAACATAGTGATAAAGGGTATAAGATTAGAGGGGAAGAAGATGCAGGAAGGAGTGGAAAAAGTACTAAAAAAAATTGATCGAGGAAGTGCGAAGTATAGGAAAGAAAGAGCGAAGAGAGGAGAGAATAACACTGTTGAAACTAAAGAAATGGGAACATAAGAGAGAAGTGATGACAAAGAAGAGGATGTTATATGGAAGTTCGGAGAGAAAAGAGGATGATCTGACATGGGTAGAAACGGAGATACAGTATAAGTTAAGGAAAATAGCGGAAGAGGAAAGAAAAAAGGGAAGAAGAACATGGGTTTAATATGGGAGAATACAGATAGATTAAGTGTGGTGGGATTGGGATAAAGAAACAGAATATTGCAGGATTGGAGAAAAACGATACGGCGTTTATAAGAAATTTGATGCAATAGGATGTAGTAATGATGACGGAGACGTAGCTTGCTGAAAAGGGATGGGAAAGAGTATTGGGGAAGATTACCAAGAGGTTACAAATGGAAATTTCAAAATGAAAAAAGGAAGCATTAAAATGGGCAGATAAATGGGAGGAATGTTGATGGGAGTAAGGAATGAATGTACAGTAAGGAAACACAAAAAAGAGAGGAAAGAACAAAAAGAAGGGTCAATAGTAGAAGAGGTGAAGATGGGAGGAGAAAAGTGGAAGATAGTAGAGATTTATATGAACCGAGATATGTAGGAGAAAGCAGAGTATTTGAAAGAAATGATGGAATAAAATAAAAAAGGGATTCGGCTTATAATAGTTGGGGATTTTAATTCAAGAACAGGAGATAGAGGAGGAAGGGAATTGGGAGAAGAGAGGAAGAAAATCCAAAGATAACGCACTAACTGGAGAGGGAATGAAGTTGTTAAAGAGCTTGTAGGGGTTGGAATGGTTTATCTCAAAAGAAAATATAGAGGTAATTTACTAAATGATTGTGGATGATGAGGTAAGAGAGAAGGTCAAGAAACTAGAGGCAGTAGGCAAAGTTAAAGACTGCTGATCAATGGGATGGGTTTTCATGGGCAAGGAAAAGAAGAGTTTAGCGGAAAGGTAAGAAATATCAAAATGGGAGAGCGAAATGTGGACGAAGAGATGGAAAAAATGATAGGAGAAATAAAAACAGGATTAAAGTGCAGAAACAAAAATGAAGTTAGTAATTAGGGGAATAGAAGTGGATGGGATAAGGATTTTAATGAGAAAAAGCAGGAGGTCAGAAAGGAATTAAGAAAGTGGAGAAAAGAAAGAAGAATAAAAGGTTCGAGGAAAAGGCGGAGAAGGCTCGGATACATTGTTTAACATTCAAATCAAAAGATGAATGATCTGTAAAAAAAGTATATTTCCTTTGCGAAAGTATTGGTTTGAAAAAAAATGTTTGATAAGATAATTAGACTTTTAAGCAATCAGATAAACCTTGATTAAAAAAAAATGTCAGCAAAGTAGTTCAACTTTTCACGTTGTTAAATTTTCAACTAGAAAACAATAATTCTCAACAAAATATAAAACTTTCAAACAAAGAGACGTATGTACAACTGAAAATATAAACATTTAACAAAAAAGAGATGTCTTAAAAAAGTGGTTCAACTAAAATTTTTAACAAAATAGTTGAATCCTTAAGCATAGAAAAATATCTTCGAACAAAACAGTTGAATTTTATTCAGGAAAGATGTACGTATTTTTGACCAAAAAAATTAGTCATCTCTTTCGAGATGTTTAAAAACATGATTGCGCGCTTTTCCTACTTGCCTTGCTCTAAAAAATATGTGTGTCACGGAATCCTCGAAAGCATTGTTCTTGCTTTTTTTAAATAAATTTTTAACGAAAAAGAGATGAAATCTGCCATGAAGAAAATGTTCCCGAAAAAGTATAATAGTTTAACTTTTAGTAGAAAAATAAATTTTCTATCAAACAGGAAACTAATTTTAAATCGCAGAAATGATATTTTAGCTGAAAATATTAATTTATTTTTGATGTTAAGATATTTAACCTGGTAAATGAAATACTTGGGCTAGAACTAAGCGTAGTTAGAGAGCTTTATTCTAAAATATAAAAAAAAAATTTACAAAAAATATTGATTCTAGACCAGTAGACAAAACAGATCAACATCAAAATAAAAGATATTAATTTTATATGATAATACAATAATTTTTAACAAAGTGCATACATTTTCTACCAAATATTAGCATTTTGAATTTAATTTTCAAACAAAAATATTATCTTTTTTCCAAAAAAACAATCATTTTTAACATAATACAGGTATTTATTAACAAAATTTTAGGTTTTCAATGGAATTTTCAACCTAATAGTTGAATTTCTAACGAAAAGGTACACAATACATTTTTCAAACAAATAGTTGAATTTTCAACTAAAGATAATTGATATTTACTGGACCAAGCATGAAATAGTTAGCTTTTAAGATAACCTTATATATTATTTTAAGATTTAAAATATTGTTAAAATTAATGTTTTTTATTTGGAATGACATCATTACAATAGTTTAATACTTAAAATCATAGAAAAACTATTTGTTTCAGATATCTGACTTTTGACAAGACATCCACCTTAAAGAAAATAATTTTGGAAAACAAATTCAATTAAAAGAAATTAATTTTCGACAAAAAAGATTTATTTTCGACCGAAAAAGAATATCTTTTTACAACACACCTGAATTTTCAAAGAAAATGCTACTAGTGTGAAGATTAACAAATTTTCCTTAAAATTATAGGTATAATATACGTCTTATTATATTCACCAATACAGCTGAAGATTACCGCCGAATATAAGACCAAGGTATAGACCACGTTCATATTTTCAAATTTGAAGAGACGCTGAACAATGCAATAAGGAGCAATTTGTTTTACAATACAACTAATAAAAATTTTTGGTGTTTCCTCAGATTGTAAACTGTCTATTGTCCTTGTTCCCTTTTTATTTTCGAGCGTCTCGATTGTCCTCGTAAGGTATTAACATTTCAAGAGAGTCAGTATTTCTGCAATCTTCCGCGTTCCAGGTAAGATGCTTTGAACTGATGGCATTTCTTTCCTGTTGATTGCCCTAGAAAAAAACGTTTGCAATGTGTCAACCTTCTCTGTAAAATACGCCAGTCAAAATGTTAGCAAGAAAGTGAATCTTCAACCAAGAAGTCCAATTTTATTTTTCAAGGTCAAAGAAATTTAAAAAATCGAGAACTAATTCTACAAATTGTTCCGTTTAAAGTAATAAAAACTGAACTGCAAATGAAAGCACTTAAAGCAATTATCTTGAACTTTAAAGTTTGAAAATCGAAGTTTAAACTTAATTCATTCAGCAGTTCTGTATTCAAATGTTCAATAATTTACACGGATAAAATAGAAGCAATTTTAAATTCTAATGCCAGTTCAGAATGTTCTTAAAATTGAAAATTTCCGGTTTAAATCCGGAATTTGAATGCTTTTCCAAAAATTCCCTGCTCAAGTCCAGAATTTTAATTCTTTTGGCAAATTATCCATTATAAATAATTGTAAGAATTATACTTTTTCATAGAATTCCCTGTTCTAATTCATTATTTGAATTTTTTGAAAATATCCAGTTTCAACTCGAATTGGCTTAAAATTAAAAATTCCCTGCTTCAACTTAGAATTAAAATTCTTAAGAAAAATTTCCTGTTCCAATTTAGAGTGTTTTTCCTTTTCGAAAATATCCACTTAAAGCTCGGAATTAGTTAAAATTTGAAAACTCATGGGTTCCAAATCAAAATGATTATTATTCTAAATCAATTCCGTTTCCAACTCTAAATTTTTAAAATATTGAAAATTCCCTGTTCAAATTAAAAGATAAATTAGTTTTATTTTAAATAGTGTAAAAATCATTGATAAGTTTTGAAATTTTATTTTACAATCTTGCAGAGTCTACATGTTAAAAGAAATACGAGAAACTATGCACGTAAGGAAACTAGACATTCGATGTGTACCTGAAACAAAGAAAAAGGGATGCGAAAGCAGGGACATAGAAAACGGATTGTTGAAAGGCGGATTTAAAATGCGGTCAAGAGTAGATAGTAAAACACATCGTAGGCAAGGAGTAGTTCTCATTTTGAATGAAAGAGCGAAGCAGCATCTCGGAGATCATGATATCGTATCTCCCAGATTGCTGTGGGCTAGAATGAAAGTAGGAATCAGAAGATTATATATTATAGCATGTTACGCGCCAGTTGATAGTGATCCCAGAAAAGTAAAAGACGCCTTCTGGGACACTTTAAATAATACACTGCAACCCCGTTTTTCCTTAGTCGAGTGAAACGCGCGGGTCTCACAGTCACTAAGACTGTAGGGATTTCCACTCTTGCGTAGATGAAGTCAGGTGACCCTACTGTGATTGGTTGAGGGAGAGAGAAAGAAGAGCTCACGTATTCACTTGTCACTTGTTTACTTAACCACCATACTACCCACAAGCGCAAGAGTGGGGGCGTGAACGAAGGAGAAATGTTAGGAAAAAGGGGACCGGAATCTTAAGTAAATGCGGGGGAAAGGAAATATGGAACTAAGGAAAAACGGGGTTCCAGTGTACGATGAATATTTGAGATCATGGTGAAAGAATAATTCTGCTAGGAGATATGATCATAAATCCTTAGAAAGGGGTCTGTTTATTATAAATACTTGGTTCAGGCATAAAATGATTCACATGTACACCTGGTCTAAAAGAAACAGCCACAGTATATTTGACTTTGTTGTTGCGGATGAAAGACTAAGAGAGCTAGTCAAAGATTCAAGGGTCATGAGGGGATCTGAATGCAATACCGATCATTACCTTCTGATCTCCAAAATTATCTTAAGTCGGTGATAAAGCAAAAAGAGAACCTAGAAAGCAAAAAAAACGCGAATAAAAATTGAGAACCTACAGAAACCGGATGTGCAAATAGATTTCCAAAATAAGATAATCGAAAGCATAGACAAGGCATCTTGGGAAACGCTTATAGGGAATAAAGATATAGAAGGCGCATGGACTATGCTCCGGGATATCATTGTTAGATGTGCGATCGAAGTGTGTGGTACCGCGGCTGTAGGAAGAATGTCTGGTGATGCAATGTTGAACATGACACGTCTACTCCGAAAGGGAAACAACTTAATGTTTTTTACAACTTCTAAATATCTTTTAAAATTGTTCGAATTTCAAATAATTTTACAAAATAAAAAATGCTTTTCAATTTTCCTGGTAATCATAAAAAATGTTGTTTTTGCCAAAATGTACATTTTGTCCTGAGTTAGGCATTGGGCTATTTGCCCCGGAATTTTGGTACGAATAGCCTGATTTTTTTGGTGCACATTCGAAGTTTACTGTTTTTTAGTTTCGAATATTTAGTTTATAATGTCTGATTTAAAATGAATGTTCGGACATTTCTATATATTAAGTAATTGTTACTGAACTGGTAATTGAGCCAAGTAAAAATGTTTATTTTAAAAAATCTTCGATTTTAAACACTCATAATTTTTAATTGTTTAAGTTTATCTTATTTAGAAATAAATTCAACTCTTTGGTAGAGAATTGGCCCATTTTCTTTAAAAGTTACTCTTTTTAGTAAAAATATTTCTTTCTGGATTTTATATTCAACTTTTTTCGTGGAAAGCTATTTCTTGTTTAAAAAGTCATATTTTGTTCGTGAAAAATCAACTGAAATATTTTTAAACACAAAACTCAACTATTTTTATTCAAAATTTATCTTTTTATTATAAAAAATAATCGGTTTTGGTATGAAATTTTCTACTTTTTGAGTAAAAAGTATTCTTCTTAGCTTGGGTGTTTAAGTACTTTGTTTAAAAGATTAGGCTGCATCAATTTCTTAAGAAATAATTTTTTTTTAAACGATGTATTATCTTTAGTTGAAAATTCATCTTTTTTATTGAAATTTTAACTGCTTAGTGGCAAATTTATTTTTTCAAATCGATCATTTTGAGTCGAGGGTTTTCCTTTTTTGGTAAAAAATATTTTTTGTTTGAAATTTCATTTTTGTTTGGTAAAAATGTATCCGTTTCGTGTAAATTTTTTTTACTGAAAATTCATATGTTTTGTATCAAAATTCAATTTTTGTATAGAAAATTCGTCTTTTGGTTTGAAGTTTAAACAGTGTTGATAAACTTTTATTTCTTTGTTGAGCGAAAATTCTTTATTTGTTGAAAATTTAATCTTTTTGTGGAAAATTCGAGTGTTTTGTTGAAAGAACAGCTATTTTTAGCTCTATAAATTTTTAAACAAAAAAATCCAAAATCGACTTCGGCAGATTTCTTGAAAATTTAATTCTGAATTAAAAAAAAAGAAGATCGATGGAGAATTGCGACCTATAGGTTATTTTTGAGAGAAGGTTACAAACATACTTGTTTGAAGCACTCAACGGAAAATGAATATCTTCAGCTGGCTTTGGCAATACTGTTCCATATGTGCACGGGCACATATAGACCTTCCCATATGTGTAAGTGCGCATATGGCCCTTCCCACATGAGGAAGTGCATATCTTGCCATTCCCATATATGCCCGCGAACAGATGGTCATTCCCAGATGTGTATATTAAAATCCAGATGTGCAGAGATATCCTAGGAAAATAATTTTTTTTTCTTATTAAAAAAACTAAATTGGCTAATTAATTTATACAAATTATATTAGGTATTATCCTAATATCTTGTGATATGACAGATTTCACTTCAAAACTGTTCAACTAAAGCTTTAACTATTTCATGTTTAGTTGAGCTTTTATATTTTTTAGTTAAAGATTTAAAAACTTCGTTGAAAATTTTGTATTTTTTTGAAACTTTGTCTATTGTGATAAAAAAATAATCATTTTTATGACTTGGCTTGAGAATTGGTTTTTATTTTATCGAAAATTATTTTGCTAAACTGAAAATTTAACCATTTTATGCTTCGTTGCTAAAGAATCAATCTTCTATAGTTGGGAATTTAACTATTTGTTTGAAAAATTCTGTATATACTTTGATGTTAAAAATTCAATTATTAAGTTGAAAATTCCTTTAAAAACTTAAATACTTTATTTTGAAATTCCTGTGTTTTGTTAAAAACTATTCTTTGGTGGAAAAAGTTAATCTTTTTGTTATAAAATTCATTTTAGTGTTTAAAAATTAGTTTTTCAAATATAAAAATTGATTTATTTTAATAATTATTTAACTTGAATTTTTATGGAAATACTTTTTGTGAATAATATTTGATCCTTTTGTTAAAAATTCATATATTTTTTTATAATATTGTGTTCTTAGGTTAAAAATTCAACTATTATATTGAAAAAAATAATTTAAAGTTAACATATTTGGCTGAAAATTCATGTACGTATTCTCTTAAAAATAATTCTGTTTGTGTGGAATATTTAATCGTTATAATAATTTAATAGTATAATAATTTAATAATTTAATCTCTGTGGTTGAAAATTAGATTTTTTTATTTTCAAAAAATTAAAAATCACAATTTTTTACTGCAAAAAAGAATAATGCAAAACCAAAAATGCTATGTTCCAGTCAAACTATGCAAAATAGACAAGTGAATTTTTTTGGGGTGAAAATTCTACTTTTTGTGGGGCGACTGAAAAATACCGAAAAATAAAATTTTCCACAATATAAAATTCCCGGATAAGAAAATTCCTGAATAATAAAATTCACGAATAATAAAATTGCAGAAATAATAAAAATACCGAATTAAAAAATTCCCGAATATTAAAATGTCCGAATAATAAAATTCGCGAAAATTAAAAATACCGAATAATAACATTCCCGCCAGATAATAATATATCTGAATTGAAAATTTAACGACAGAAAATTGCTGAATTATAAAATATCCGAATTAGAAAATTCCAGAATTATATTTTAAATTCGATTTTTGTGAACGCTTTTTGTATTTTTTGAAATACCAGTAATCACCAAGAAATATTTTATTTAAAATTATTGTTATTTCAAATTCAAACAATAATTTTCGATATTTTAAATATTAAAAATAATTGAAAAAAATCAATTTTTTTATTTGTAATCAACAAAACATATTTATGAAACAATTACAATCGTTTAAATTCGGGAATATTCCAAATCGGATATTTTATAATTCGGCCATTTTCTGTAGGGAATTTTATTTTTCGGGATTTTTGCAATTCAGTAAATATTATTAACTGCCCGAATTAATATTATACGGGAATTATAAAATTCGGGAATTTTATTATTCGGATATTTTCCAAATCGTTTTTTATAATTTTTGGTAATTTTATTATTTTTGAATTTGAATATTCGGAAATTTTACAATGTCGGAAATGTTATTTTTTGTGATTCTTCAGTTGTTCCCTTTTTGTCATAAATTTACTTTTCCCCGTTGAAAATGTACATTTTTCTGTATAATTTCAAATATTTGGTTAAACATTCTTTTTACTTAAAGATTTATCATTTTAGTTGAACGAGCATTTCCTTAGTTAAAAATTAAACTATTTTGTTGAACATTTTTATAATTAATTTTTTAGCAGCTAATTTGAGTATTCCATTTTTAATTAACAAAAAATGTACTGATTTGATTTTTGATTATTTGAAGATTCATCATTTTAGTAGAAAATTTGTTTTGAAATAAAAATTTAACTTTCTTATTTTTGGTAAATTTTTTTTATAAAAAAAAACATATTTTTTGGATATTTTTGAAAAATTCTAAATTATGCACAGAAAATTTAAGAAATATAATAATATTAATTATTATTATATTAGATAATATACTAATTGCCTGATACATAACATTCCGAAGCTGGAAAATTTTAGAAGAAGAAAATATATTTTTAAAAATCTTGGAAATTATAAAATTAGCAAAAAATTGCCGAATTATAAAATATCCAATATACAATATTTTCTTGTATTGTTCTTTTTAACAATATTTTCAAACAAAATTTTTTGTTAAATAAAATTTACAAGTTATTCCTTAATAATATTTAATTTTTATTATTTCACCGAATTTTGCAACATTTTGGGGAAAATTTTTTTAGGGAGTTATTTGTATAATTGTCTTTAAATCTTCCCAATACTTTTTTGATAATTACGGCATGATCACCAAATTTTATATAATAACATTTTTTTTAAATCCATAACATTTTTTAAAACAATTTAAATATTCCCTAAAATTTTCATCGGGTATTTTTTTAGTATTTTTTTTACTTCTATTTCTTTCTCGGAATCTGAAAGAATTCAATTCTCTTAAATTTGTTCAAAATTGCAAAAATTTTAAAAAGCTCAAAGCGTTATCTATATTTTGTATTAAAATATTCGAAATCTTTTCAAATTTTAAATTATTAAAAACTTGATTTAAACTTCTGTACGAAATTTTAAAATGATTAAAGTTTCTTCAATTAAAAAAAATCGTCCACAAAAAAAATGTATCCAGAATCTTCCTGATTCATTATTTAATTTCAACACATTTTTATCATTTTTCCTAATCTTATGAAGTTGTGGAAAAATAATTATTTTAAATGAGAATGTAAAAATAAAAATTTTCATTCATTAATTTTTAATTTTCATCTGTTCTATTAGGCACATAAATTTGACATTCTTATCACTGTCCTTCAATAGAAACTCCATTCTTAATTACGAGTGTGTGATGATTTCCGAGCCAAACATACTTTTTATAATAATGCAAGCACCAAAAGCGCGCAAAAATGTTTTGAAAATAAAATTTTTTTACAGATACTTTTAACATTTTTAAAAAGATCTTTAATTAAAAAATCCTAAGTTTTCTTTTAGTAGTTTTACATATTTTTGTTAAGAACATAAATGCAAAAACAAATATATTTTAAGTGTTTAAATGCTACATTCTTTATTCGTTTTAGATCACTTAAAACCGGTAATCCATTAACCTCAATTTCTAGAGGATATATAACATAAAAATAATTTTAAGAACATTGTTATTTTAAGAAAATGTTCACATTATTTTTACATTTTTAAATTGAATAAATAGGGGAAAACACTGCTTTTTATGATATCTGCTTGAAACAGAAATAAAATATCTTTGGCCTCTAAAAATTATTGCTAAAAGTTTTAGAGCTGAAACTTTCTAGCTTTTAAAAATCTATAAACTTGTGAACACTTATTTAATAAGAAGATAAAAATGTTTAAATTTTAGTTCAAGTTGACTAACTGAATTTTCTGTTGGGATTCTTGAAAGGAAATCATTAAATGTTGTCTTTCAAAGTGTAATCTCAACAAAAAATCTGATACAATTATATTTCAAACAAAAAATTGTGGATTGTTTTTATAACAGAGAAAAAATGTGCACCCTGTGCGAAAAAAATTGGTTATTAACCATTTTCGTCAACTTGTGCTGTTTTTGCATAAATTTTGTTTGTTTATTTTCAATGTTATTATTTACGATGTTAACTTGAAATGCCCATTGTAGCATAAAGTGGTTCCACGAAAATTGGTAAATATAACTTAACCGAAAAATTTTGTTATTGAAAATGTTATTGTAGATCATGTGACTTTTCGAAAAAGTTATTTTGTTGTTGTTTTGAATTAATTCTTATGACAAAACTTGCATAGTTTGAGAAAACACATAGATGAAATTATTCTAACTTTCGTTTTCATGCCATGCATTAGTTTCAGCGGTCTAACCTCTACCGCTTTTTCTACTGTACGATGAACGCAACTGTTAGTGAGCAATCAAGCGTGATTATAGTCAGATTCTACTGAACGAACGAGGCACTCGCGGCCAGTAATCTACACGATTATAGTCAGACAACCTACTAGAATTGCAACGAACATTATTTGATTTAAAAAAATGCGAGTATAAATTCATATTTTGAAACAAAAATTATTTTGCTATAGTTGTCCTATGAATTTAACATTCTGAATCTGTTTAACTATCTCTATTCATAGACATCACAATGTTATTTGAATTTTTACAAAAATGCCTGATAAGTTCAATCAAACTTAATTCGCAAGCGATATCAATCGCACCCTTAGCGAAGCCATGATGACATCAATCGCAAAGTGTTTCGCAGTACAACAAGGCGTAGTAAATATTCCAAACTACAATTGCAACAACATGCCAGTTCAAGATTTTATCCAAGATATCCTCAATCGGGAATCAGCGGTACCTGATAATTGCAAATAGCAGTACATCAAGCGGTATTGGCCCGGTTAAAAGGTGCAGCTAGAGATAGTATTCATGGACAAACTTTTAACACAATCACGGATTTAGTCAAATATTTAAAACAACGTTTTCCCCACGTAAAACAAATTCATGGTATTTACATGAGATTTCTACTATTAGAATGAGACGAGAGGAAAACAAGAGCGAATTTTTTGATCGTGTAGTACTTTTAAGATCAGGAGCTCAAGGAAGACAGGTATACCAATGTAGAACAACTTTTAGCCCCTTAGAAAGATTTTGCTCTAGAAGGTTTCAAGCGTGGTTTACCATACAGCATCTCAGGTTTAGCAGAGGCACATAATCCTTTAAGATTAGACAATGTATTAAAAGTAGCACTCAAATACGAAGCAAGGCAACAATTAATTCCTCATTTTACAAATTATTGTCACGAATCAAGATACTATCAGCCTAGTTACTCCGGTTGATAAAACCATAGTCTCAGTCCTCATGTACGTTTTGCATCCACTCCAGACTCGTATAAAAGTGCAGAATCAAAGCCATACAACCCTGGAATAATAAAGCATTCTTTTTCACCCGGAGTATCAAGCGATCAAAATAACTATGCTCCGCCCTATCAATATCCTTATATGAAATAACAGCCTAATCTTTATTTTATTAATACGTTTGCACAAGGTAATGGATATCCTAATCCTAACCCTAGTCCTTATCATTCCTATGGAAGATCAATCACTCCACATCGTTCAGAATCTCCTGTCTCTACAAGCAATGAGATTTTAAACTACAACTCTGCTCGACGTTCAGACGCAGCGACGGTCGAGACCAAGGACGAGCATCAAACGAGCGTCAGAATTTTAATAACACAAGACAAATCCACGACACCAACTTCAGGCGAGAATCACCAGTAATGGAATGTTTGTCAGCAGAATTCACAAAAAAGAAAGCCAAATTTTTAGTTGAAACAGGAGCCAATGTCAACATAATTAAATTAAATTCATTAGATGGTGATCTACGAATTACAGAAAGTAATGATAGATATTACAGATATTAGATTAGAATCTAAATAAATATTACAGGTAGCACCCGTAATATCTGTAATAAAATTAACTTTGCAAGATATCACAATATTATGTCACGTAGTTTCTCCAGATTTTCCCTTTCAATACAGATGGAATCTTAGGACGAGAGTTCCCCCGCAGGAAAAAGTAAAAATATTGTTCTGGTACCACACCATAGTACTGCATTCGGGATCTAATAAACATATTCCTTTTATCGGTAAAGAATCAAAATTTGTGCAGGATCAGATGTCTGATAATAATGAATCGCGATCAAAACGAAAATTAACTATAAAATACACCAATGGCTTCGAACTAGATAGTGAAACAGAATTCGATTAAAAATTCAATTCAATCATAGCCCAGGATGAAAATAAATGAAATGAATCTAAAACTTCGGAAGTATTACACAAAAGAAATAGTGAAGAAAATAACAATGCAAGTGTTACAGAACAAACACCTCAAACAAAAACGTCTACCTGTATAATAACTTGTATAATACGTTTAGGTTTGATGAAAGATGAATAATTACGGAATTTGTAAGTTTGCGGATTAAGACGAAACATGTAGAGTAGCTAGCTCATGGTCTTCTTACTGATGCCGATCTGTTCAAGTATGCTAAAGTTCTAAAGATGTTATATTTTCGTGGAGTGTTTATGCGCAATCAACTACCTGTGAAGGGACCCCGCCAAGTTGAGTCAGCTTTTATCAATCTTAAAGATAGTTACTGCCCTGATATCCACTGGGTAAATTACAAAAAGATCGTAATAATGTCCTATATTTTGACACTTTCGGTCATCTTCGTCCACCTTCGGATCTTGCAGATTACCTTGGTGTTGGTAGCGTGATAAAAGTACAATCATGGCAGGTATCAAGACTATGACAGTGTTAAATGTGGTAACTTGTGTCTAAAATTTCTATGTGGACATCTGCATATAAAAGATAAATACTGTCTATATAAGAGTGCGTGAGGAACGGAATAGAGTCAGTACAGAGAAGAACACCATCGTGGATAAATCATTTACTCTTACGATAATAGGAAACTCTTCTGTGCTAGACGAAAATTATTTTCCACAAATAGAACTCTCTTCTCACAAAAACTATGCACTTGAACTCGTTGAATTGCTTACATTCAATGCGATTCCTAGTGTTGACGCTGGAGAGAGTAAAATCTATGTCGGGGATTCAGTGGTGACTATTCCAACATTGAGCAGTGAGATTAAGTGTGATCGCAAAGTGAACCCCACGATTCTATTGGATACTTGTTGGGATTCACACCACGTATCATTGGAGTCACATCTGATCTACATGTGGCTATTCTTAAAGTCAACGCCCGGCGAGTTGAGTGCAATATCATTACGGGAGCTTACATCAACAATTCTTAAGTGCACGTCACACCCTATTTATCTGCCATTCGCCCTGAAGACATTACATCACATTCAGCTCCGCATAGTTGAGCAGGACGGAGACTTAGTGAATTTTCGAGGAGAAGTTATAACAATACGACTACACGTCAAATCATCATCATAATGGGTATCGTGTACAATCGCAAAGGAGACCATATATGAGTATCAACATGTCAAACACAAGCCTGTTCTCAAGCAGCACGCAACACGCTAAAACCTCAGAACGTGCTCTTGTTGACACAACTTGGTCTGAAGATCAAACCACGTGGAAAAAAGACTGAAGCGTCCATTCAGAGTTTTTATTATTTTCTTTTATTGCAACAACAAAAATGGAAAAAATACTGGACATTCACACACCAGTGCAATTTGATAAGTCCATAGCTCACTATGAGATTCATGCACATCAGCTTTATACATCATCAACATTCAACAACAGTGTTGGAATTCGAATTGCTATACAGCATCAAGATTTGTGTAGACTACCCAGCAACATATCGGTACTCTCCTTTAAATTTAAAAAGAAAGAATACCGGAATGATTCTAATATATAATATATATTTGATTCGAGATTATCCGGGAAAAAGAGAGAAAAACTTCACGGGGTATCGCCGAAGCCAGAACCGAACATGATTAAAATCACGCGCACGTGTCAAAGTTAAGCACCCTCAAGCCAATTCCGACTTGCTTTTAATATAGGTTAAGTAGGAGGTTATTAATGAATCTTATGTCACCCGGAATACAAATAATCATATGAATTACAATTACCAATTCCTTTTTTTGTAAATAACACGAAAAGCACTGATCAAAGCTGTAAACGTTCTAAAAAGAAATCCGACCGCGTGACAAAAATGTAGAAACAAACCATAAATGTGAGGGATCGGAGTCGACAGCAAAAGTACCAGAAGTTTAGCAGTAAGAAAAATTGTGGCGGCGACGAATTCGGAATTCCAACATCCTGAGTAATGGAAGACATTCACATGATGGACAGTATGACAGTTAGTAAACACTGAGCTTTCAGCAACAGGGGTTGTTGGAGAAGAGCTGAATGACGAGGAGATAGAGAGGGAGATAAGGAAATTAAAAAGGTCTAAGGCAGCAGGGCTGGACGTGGTAGAGAACGAAGCATGGCTGTTTGGCACACAAGAGTTTTTTTTTTTTTTTTTTTTTTTTTTTTTTTTTTTTTTTTTTTTTTTTCTTTTCTGTTTTATGATTCAAAGCCAGCATGTCAACACTCCCCGCACACACCCAATATAT
>JAAAKG020195932.1:0-24091 GCA_010014905.2 Druon quercuslanigerum
TGAAATTGACAGCTGAGTCCTGCGTTATAAGTGCTGTACCGACGCAGGTTCATATTTAGTTGAAATAATTTTATTTAAAAAGATAGCCAAAGCGGAAATAATTTTTAGTGAATTTCCTCCGCAAATGAAGTACTTTAACGTTCTTTATTGTACTCTAATGCATTTCCTAAAGTTTCAGCTCGATCTTTTATTTAAAAAAAAAGTTCTCAGGTTCAAAAAAATATTTAAAGAACTGAAAAAGTTAGTCGGTAATATAGGTATTTTGCTGTGTCGCATGCCCTTAATAAATAAATGATATTTATTTTTAAACAACAACCATTTTTTAAGTAAATATTTAAGTCAAACCATAAAATAAAAATGATTGAAATAAATTGAGTAAATTAAACTATTTAGCTTGAACGGATGCAAAAGATAAACTTTGCAAAGGTTTTTTTTAACATTGTCTATTTTTAATCAGTAATTAGTTTTGGCAATTATTAATTTAGTAACAATTTTAATTGTAGCTTATTGTTATCAAAAAACTGACATTTCTTAATTTACTATTTAACTCTCATTCCCAGAAAGGATTGTTTACATAGTCTAAAAGTTTTGACTGTAATTGAAATCTTTTTTAAATGTACATTAATGTTATTATGCCTTCTTATACTTCTATTTAAGGATGTACCCTCGGTACGTAGCAAGTCAGTTGAGAGAACGCTTCGTTTTGTTATGGACTCACACGGTCAAAGTCGTAAGTTTGGCAATGTCGCGTGTGAGCACGCGTGTTATACGAAATTCGCGCATTAACTAGAGCACGTAGAACAAGTACAACGTTAAGACATATTCAGTTCACTAATGTCAGTTATACATTGACGGTATAAAGAATTATTTTCATATTCTTATTGGCTCTGAAACATACCTTTCAAAGTAGATATGGATTTCGGATAAAATTCTATATATTTCAGAATTTTTTAATTTAATTTGTTAATTTTTTAATTTTTTAATTTCTCGACTATGAAGCTCTGAAAGGTTCTAAAATTTTAAACATAGATTCAGTGCATTTTAATACAACTGTCTTCTAAATATCAAACGATTCTCATTTGTTAGTCTATTACCGTGGATGCTCCCCTTAAGAAGAGAAAAGTTTAAAAAAATAACCCAAATCCAAGCTTCTAAAATGTTCATTACTTGAGAAAAAATGTCAAACACAATGCGCTCAAAATTTGGAAACAAGGGCCCACTTAAAAAGAAGCCGGGACACGTGTCTAATTGAGAAAAGGTGATATTTATATATATTGCTCTTTTTATCAAAAAAATGGTGAAAGGATTACATCTATTGCGTGTCTAATTAGACATGCAATAGATTAATTGCTTTCACGATTATTCTATGACGTACTATCGATTGATGATAGTTTGCTGAAAAAGTTAATGTTCCAGAGGAGGCTTGTCCCTTGTAGGTTCGAAAATGTCGGATCAATCCCATCAGTATTTATGATATCGTACTCAGTGTGGCTTCGTAGCTTTAGGGATAAGGCGTGCGACTTTAAGCAAGCGGTGCGTGCGTTCGATTCTTGGCGATTCCGGATATTTTAATAAAGTGCGTTTCTCATTACTTAAAAATAATAAATCTTCTTTAACCAAAATCAACAATTAATTTAGTTTAGAATAATGTATGGAGTGTAGTTAAGAATTAATATCAATACAAATATACAATATTAAATATACAATAAAAATATACAAAAATACAATAAATAACTTCAGAATTGAGAGCATGATGCTTTCAATTTACATGGCTTGCTTCAAATTTCACTTGTAGTCAACTTTATAATGTTTTACTATTAGTTTCATGACATCTTCAGGTGAGTCGAATCATTTTTTTCAATAATTTAATAATGCATATGCTTTGAATTGATTATATACGCATTTGACCGAGCGCGAAAGTACCGTTTGATGCTTCAAACCAATATAGAAATACATAATACAATACAATACAGAAATGTAGTAGAAAAAATGCAGACGAGGGTCCTGATCATATCTGGAGCTTTAGCGTTGCAGTGAGTGCAGCCCTCCCCTTTTCTAAGCACTACGGATGCGAAACATAGGGGGGAGGGGGGGGGGGGCGGGTTGCGGCACCGTATGTAGCGATTGCAACGCAAGGACAATCTGCTGCTACGCACTACGCGATGCGATGGTGAGGCATGTGTGATCAGAGTATCGGGATACAAAAATATTTTTAAAACGAGAGGTAAAAATTACCTGCAATTTGCGATACGTAATGTTAATAATCAATCAAAATAAAAAGGAAGGTATATTGCCAAGTTATTTAGAGCTAATTTTGGTGAAGAAGGAAATCTACTGGTTAAAAATATACGCAAATCTACATTTATTTATCAAATTTATTTAAATTATTAACAAATTATGTCACCTGATGAAGTCCCCTGATAAAAGGGGTCCTTTGTGAATCACTAGATGTTGATTTTTTGATAAACAAAATCACAAACAAAATTCTTTATGAAAAGTAAAAAAAAATTTTGATTAGGCATATTAGGGGGATAAGTTTCCAAGTTATTTGCAGTCAATTCCGTTCAAAAACGAAACCTTCAGTTTGAATTAAATTCTGAATTGTAAAAAAATAAGATCCGATTTCATTAATTAACAATGATAATATCAAAAATACCCCCCCCCCCCTCTACCTTAATCAACAGTGTGACACGTAAACTTAATAAATTCATGCATGAATGTATTTTGCAGTTGGCGGTTGAAACTTGCGCTCAAACAATCTGCGGCGGTTATATTTTTTACTTAGTATCTCTTAATTCTCTACCCGGAGATCAGTACTAGTTATATCGCAAGGCAACCGCATGCGCGTCATGGAACGATGCGGAAATGGCAGACGAAGACGCAGACGCCTAATAAAGATAATTAGAAGCATTTATAAAGGGATTTAGAGGATTCGCGCAGAAGAATGGATGATATAAAGAAGGGGGGGGGGGGTAAAGATCGATATAAGGAAAGTGAGAGGCGCCAATTAGAGTGAAACGGATTCAGAGACTAGGAGGGAAGAAGGAGGAGAAAGTTATTAGGGCGTGAAATGAGGGAGTGAGGTGGATAGGTATGCAATTATGGAGATGTTAAAAGAAGCAAATAAGAGAATTGAATAAAATCTAGCGTGACAAGAGTGGAAAACAAAATAGCTAATTGAGCGGAAAGTATGGGCTGAGAGAAGTAAAGATAATAGGGTAAGGATTGGGAGAGACAAGACATACGATTTGGCAGATGAAGAAGAAGACTACCTGAGGAAGAATAGGTAACAGGAAGTAAATAGATGGAAAAAGGGAAGGAAAATGGAAATACAAGAGGTAAGGACATACATGAGAGTATCGGAATGAAAGTGCGCGAAATATTTCAAGTGTCTGTTAGGAATTGTGGAAAACATTGTAAAGGACGAAGGAAAAATCAGTAATGGGGGAAGAAGACAGCGAAAACGAGATTAGTCGGGGAGAGGTGAATGAGACGATTGAAAGGCTGAAAATAAACAAGATAATACAAGAGGATAGCTTGAAAAAAGAAGCACTGAAGTATGGAGGCATAGGGGTGAAAGAAGAGATATGGAGGATTTGCAATAAGATGCGGAGAGGAGGATAGACATGTGAATAAAAGATAGGAATGGCAGTGCCTTTAACTAAGGCACCGGGTTGGCAAAGGGATGGGGACTACAGATAACATTTAAGTGCTCATCTATTTGGTCAGTCGGAATCATGGGCCAAAGAAAGGAAGCTAGTTACACTCTTTGTTGATTTCATATCAGAATTTGACGCAGTTAAAAGGAGGGTTTTATAGAAAGCCATTAAAAAGAGAGGAATAGACGAAGGTTCGATAGAATATAAAGGATATATTTTTGGAGACTAAAATAAGAGTGAAGACATGAGAAAATAAAGGAGAGGAATTCTGCACAGGAACGGGGCTCGGGCAAGGGTGCTTGTTGAGGCCACTTCTATTTAGTGTTCGGCTGACAGGCTCAGAAGAGAAGAGTGGGGGGACTTGGAAAGGGGGATCATATTAGGAACAGGCAACGTGTATTCAGTAACATATGCAGATGATGCAGCACTAATAGCGGATAATGAAAGAGGGGTGAATCTGACGATGATAGTGTTCCAAAACTATGTGAGAGTAAAGGGTCTACCAGTGAATGGGAATAAGATGGTGTTTCAGAAGAAAAAAGCGTAGAATAATGTTCGAATTAAAAATAAATAGCGCAGTGGTGGAGTTTTTTTACCTAGGATTTTAGTTCGAAGCGAGAGGAGGAAAGGAGCTGCAAATGAGAAATAGACTACATTGCGTTAATAAAGTACTGCGACAAGTATGGGATGTAGGTAAAATAAGGTGCGAGGACAACTAAGGATGAAATTATAGATGTTAGATATGTTGGGGTGGTAAATTGGACGAGAAATGGGTTATGGATAAAGAGAGAAGCGGTAACCTGGACGTTCAAAATGGGAGGAAGAAAGATACGAAATCAGGTTTGTATATGGTATCCAAATAAAGGGTAGAGATTGGCAGGAAAGAGTGCAAGAGATGATGGCAAGGCAAGGAGGCTGGTATAGAATGGTAAGAGGCAGAGGAAACCAGAGTACTTTAAGAACCTTAAAAATGAGAACAACTCGAATAGAGTTAGGGGGAGGAATGGATCAAGAAGCTGGATGATCTAAGAGAATTGGTTGCACAGGATAGGAAAAAGGCCAAAAAATTCCTACTAAATAAGAAGAATTAGAAATTATAGTTACGGAATAGAGTCTAATTTTTAGACTTGTAGTGCTAAGAGAAAACTGATGCCAAGGGCAAGGTCTCAAGCATTTAGGAGCAACAATAGGAACTGAGCCGAAATGAAGCAAATAGTTTTGTTCGGTATAAGTATTTATAAGGCTTATTTGTTAGAATGTATATAATGGTTATGTAAAGACTCTCAAACCCGTCGAGGAGAAAGAGTATAAAAGAAATAAAGAATAACTATTTGATTGAAAATGAACTTTTTTGTAGAAAATTTATTAATAATGAAATTGTAACTGTTCTATTTTTGGTAAGAAGTTGATATTTTCATGTTCAAAAATTCAATTTTTTGTTTACAAATGTACGTAATTGTGTGGCTTTTTTTTCTTTCCAATGTGCTATGAATCGCTTTTGTAAAATCAACCATTATTTTAAAAAATTACCCCTGTAATGAAAAAAAGTATTTAAAAAAAGACTAGGCTAAGCTTTTTTCCTTTTTTGCTTTCCAATGTGATACGAAACACTTTTGTGCAATAAACCTTTTTTTTTAAAGGAAAACCCACTGTGTTGCAAAAGCGTATTTAGAAAAAAGAAACTATGTAGATGGAAAGTACTTATAAAATATTAACACGGTATTTTTAAGCGTAACTGAGAAGAAAAATTATTCTTCACCCTAACTGTTACAAAAAGAATCCCCGTATTTGTATTAGAATCTAAATCTGCAAACTTATGCCAAAAAATGTTATTATTGAAAAAAATTATTAATTATTAAATATTGAGAAATATTGTTTATCTACGTAGATGGCACTTACTTATAAAATAGACACATGGTACTTTTAATCATAATTATTTCGCACCCCTAATCGTTACAAAAATATACCCCGTAATGTATAAGCTAAAATTGCAACCTCTTTTATCAAAATTACTTTCCAGTCTACGTGTGTATATATAAAAAATATAATTTACCTTTGTCGCTGCATCTTTTAATGTCTTTAAAAAACTTCTAGCACAACAATTGAGACTCCGGATTCTATAACCACGCATATAATTTGCCTAGCCGCTTCAGGCCGCTCGAATCAGTTTTCGAAAATTTAACTCTTTAATACATCACATTGAAGACAATTTCATGGCGCATCTTTTTTCTTTTGACAAAAAAGTTGTGTCAGTTACCGTTTCTGTAAAAAATAAAAAAAAAACTTCATTTTTCAGACCAACAAATTTACTAAATATTTTCACTTCAACTCGCTCCGAAAGACAAAGTTCTTTTTATTTAAAGATACAAATTTAATACCCTGTCGTTCAAACTGTTCTTAAGATAATGTGCAATTCAAAATTTATTGACTTTTGTTGAATAAGAAAGTTATAACTTTTTTTGGCAAGCAGTATCAAAATAACGTTAGACAATTTTTAAATACTTCGTTTATCGAGGGAACTTTGAGTAAGCCCAAGCTTCCAGCAAAAGAAATAATTGAATTATTCGTTAACAAAATAGGATCATTTTCATTTCATTATTTTCGTTTAAAAAATTATTATTTTGTTTTAAAATTTGTGTTGTGAGATATACTTTTCTGAATATTTGTAATCACCCTGTAAATACGTATATATAATATAAGATATAAATACTTAAATATTTTGCCCGAACAAAAAAATAATTGCTTGTGGCTTGATGTTAAAATGTTATCTTGATAGTGTAAACAAATAAATAGACTAAATAATTCCGGTCCAGAGGTGTTCGAGCAAGTCGAAACTCCGAAATTGTCACCTATCACGCACTCGATCAATGCTATTAGAATGCTCCTATTTTGTTAACGAACCATTCATTCAGGGCAAAACATTTCAGAAACCTTAATTCTATCCTACTAAGCATTCTTGTTGCTGGAAACTTGAGCTTACTCAAAATTCCATCGATAAACGAAGCGTTTGAAAATTGACTAACATTATTTTGATACTGTTTGCCAAAAAATGTATAACCTTTTTATATAAAAAAATAAATCAATTTTAAATTGCACATTATCTTAAGAACAGCTTAAATAATAGTGTGTTGAATTTTTATCTTCAAATATTAATAACTTTGTCTTTCGGAGCTAGTTGAAGTGAAAACATTTAGTAAATTTGCTGGTCTGAATAATTAAGTTTGTTTGATTTTTTACAGAAACGGTAAAAGATGTAACTTTTTTGTCGTGACAAAAAAGATGCGTCTTCAAATTTTCTACAAAGTGATGTTTTAAAAAGTTAAATTTACGAAAACTGATTTTCAAGTCATCAGGGGCCAACTCGAGCGGCCTGAAACGGCTAGGGAAATTTTATGCGTGCTTATAGAATCCGGAGTCTTAATTATTAACGAGAAAAATCCGTTTTCATATAACGAACAATCTAAATTTTCAGAACAATCGAAATTTTTTGAGAGCATACTTTCTAAAATAATTTTTTCAAATAGTTATTACAACAATTTTTAAAGATAAGTTGAAATAATTTAAACACCCTAAAAAGCACTAGTGTGACCAGGAATGCTGGAGATCTACATGTATATTCTAAAACACATTTTGGCTTTTATTTGTGTAATAACCTAGGAGAACCATTTGACCAAATCACATTCACAAAAAAATGCATCCTGTTCTGTACTATCACTTAATACCAAGTCGCCGATTTATTATCTCATTCAGATAAAGGGTCGTGGTGGTTAGGCATGTTACTCCTAAGGTGCAGTGTATATCAAAACTAAAATTTCAGCTCATTACCCTCCTGAGTAACATATAAATCGGTGCGATACAAAAATTGTCATTCGTCTAAAAGTCATGTTTCAAAAATTTCAAGGCTACCGAACGTTAAATATATGTCACTGTGAGTGGTAAAGGATTAAGGTAAATCGATTTCTGCTACTATCGCAACTCCTCAAATTTCGAACTTATCTAGGTAGATCAGTCACCAGAAAACTGCCCTTATCGTGAAAGTTAGTCTTAATTTTATTGGTATTATGTAGTTGGTACATTGATATATTGGTATTACAATTATGTAGATTCCCAGCATCCCTAGGCACACGAGTGCTATTTAGGGATTTAAAATTATTTCAACTTATCTTTAAAAATAGTTTTAATAAGTATTTGAAAAAATTATTTTAGAAAAAGTCTGCTCTCAACAAATTTTTAATCGTTCTGAAAATTTATATTGTAGTTCCACCTACGTAGATATCGAACTTTTTTTCAACACGTCCTTTTATTAAAGAGTGTTGTTTTTTATATAAGGGTTAATTTTATAAAAGCGATTAATATGACATTGGAAAATAAAGAAAGAACACACAAATCAAAAAAGTTAATGCATACAATTTTCGGCATCAGTGTTTTTTCTTAAATAGGATTTGCAGCACATGTGGTTGCTTTTTAAAATAAGGGTTGATTTTACAAAATTGTTTCATATCACATTGGAAAGTAAAAAAATAGCAAAAAAACTAGCCTAGTAATTTCTTTATTAGTTTTTTTTTTCATTACAGGGGGTAATTATTTTAAATAAAGGCTGCATTAACAAAAGCGATTCATAGCACATTGTAAAGCAAAAGAAAATAGCAAAAAAATCTAACCCAGTCATTTTTTCAAATTTAATGGTTTTAGCAGAGGGCTAATCGCTAAGAAATAGCGATAAAATATGCATTATATGACATTTCGTTATTTTTTAGTAGCGCAGCTGAGTTGTTTAATCTGATTAATTAACGAAAGGACATGTATCCGAACTGTCAATAAAGAAATAACTACAAATAAAAAACTAGAATTTCCTTAAAAATACTTCTCAAAAAGGAACACACATAATACTTGTCTACTATTCACAATATGTACCATTTTCTTACACCTACTTCCTCTCCTATATACAATCATTCCTTCTCCATTACTCTACCTCCTCCCTTCTCTTCTTCTTCATCTTACCCAACACCCCATTTACCCACGAAACTGCCCCTTTGCCCCCCTTTCATGCAACAATACCTCCATGCTTATCCTACTCCTTCCGACCTCTTCACACTCCTCAAACTACCGCTCCGCTTGTGCATCCCCCTTCCCGCACAATTCACACATCCTCTTCTCTCCAGAAACCTAGAACCTATTATAACCCTCCATGCATCCGCACCTAATTCTCGCTATAAGTTTCTCACTTCCTTGCTCTCTTTTATCCCGTTAAACCTTCACTCTATTATTCTCTCCTTCCCTCTTCATGCTGTTTCTTGTAACCAACTCATATACCCTCCTTCCTTCGTCATGCATCCTTCTCAATTCATCCATCTGCAATCCATTCGTTCTAAAATACATTTCCCTTTCAACCTCCATCCTCCCTCCCCTACGTCTGTTCTCCTTCTCCAGCCAAAGCTCCCTAACCAGCTTACATTCCCACTCTTCTCAAAATTTCTCCTTATATTCACACACTCGGCTCCTCGTTGTAACCCCTAAACTCATTCTTCCTGTCTCCTTCCTGACAATATAGTGCGACGTATTCCTTGCTAACCCCAGTGTCCACTTTACATACATCTCCTGTATCCTATTTACCTCCACACTTACCTACCATCCCCACACCTCCACTCCGTAAAATAAGACACTCATCACTAGCAAACAAAACAATTTCGTTGTTCTTAGAAAATCATCTGCAAACAACCTCTTTCCTAGCCCCCACACCTGCCTCATCACCACATTTGCCCTTCTTACTCTCTCTTTAATATGACGATCCACTGCCCCATTCCGCCGAAATGGGAACCTCAGGTACACAAACTCTTTCAACCCCTGAACCGTTTTTCCCTTCCGCTTTCCCTCCCTTATCTCTCCCACCTCCTTCCAGGAACACCATAACCTTAGACTTGTCCGCATTTAATTCTACCCTCTTTTTGTAAAAGTATCTTCTCAACCTTTTCATCATGTCCTTTAAAGCCTCTTCACTCTCTGCTAGCGGCACTATGACATCTGCATATGCGAGTGACTATATCCTTACCCCTTCTACCCTAACTCCTCCTACCACTCCAGCCGCTATCTTATTTTCCACCTCCGCGATTAAAATTGTAACCCTTACCTCAACCCCCTATCCATCCAGAAACCCTCAGACATTCCCTGCCCTCCTCTCATCCTATCTTTTATCACCTTATATACCTCCCTTACTCTCTCGATCAGGCCGCTCTCCACTCCCCTCTCTTCCATTGCCTCCCACAACCTCCCCCTATCCACCAAAGGGGACGCACCTTTCAATTCTACAAAAAACGCGTACACTTTGGCACCCTTTTTGGCTAGGTCTCTTTTCACCACGTGCTGCAAGATGCAATTATTAGCAATAGTACTCCGTCCCTCTTGTGTGCTAAAAAGCCACACTTTTGTCTTCTGCCCTGCTGCCTTAGACCTTTTCAACTTCCTTATCCGCTTCTCTATCTTCGCGTCAGTCAGCTCCTGTCTTAACACTTCTCCACTCCTCTTCCAGCTCTTTTTCCTATTCCTGCTCTTTCTGCTTACACATTACCCTAAACTCCTTTCCCACTACCACGTACTCCCCCCTTTTAGCAGTTTCTTCCTTCCACTTCCTGTACTTCCTTTTCACCTTTCTCTTCATCATTTTACATTCCCTATCCCACCACGGCCGCACCGTTCCTTTCTTCTTCTTTCTTTTGCCCACACCCTTTCACTTTCTCCTTCAGATCGTTCCATATCTCAAGCACCGACTCCCCCTCAAAGCTTACCTTTCATAACTGCTCCTGATACTTGTCTATCGCTTCTCTCACCCAAGACACCCTCTCACCTAACTCCCTATATTATTATTTTTAAGTAAGTGCTTCTAAAACATTATAAAAAATATACCGATTTCAATTTTCCCTGACAGTCCGTCACCGTCATTAATGAAGGGATATTTTTTTCAAAAATGCTGCTCCTTCTTTTAGTATAACTTTAAGGAACTTCAGAAACAAACCTTGTTGTTTCGCATAATATTCGTGAGGTTTCAGGTTTTTAAGTTTAGTGCAGAGTGCTTTTACGAAAGCATCAGCGTGTGCTATTTCGGTCTTCAAAGTGCTTCTATCAGTTTGCTGCCAAACTTCATATGTCACTGTGCCAAAATTATTCACGTCCAATAGATCAGTCACGTAATTTTAAAAATTTGCAATGTCAGGGCAACTCGCATTCGTTAAAATGACAAGCGTCAGTAGGTTCACTGCACATGATTTCTTCAGGGCATTCATGATAATCTGACAATTGTCTGTCAGTTCCCTCAGTTAAATGCTTATTATCAATCGAATTCAACATTAACTTTACGTTTTCATGATAAACGCAGACACAAACTTTGTGAGTTCCACTGTTCCAGCTAAAAAACAGTGCTTTGGTCTTTAGTTGTGCGAATTTCGAAAATCCAATCTTCGCATTTTCATGTAGGTCTACAAGTCTGCCATATAATTCTGAAACATTGCACAGAATCAGTCTCTCCTGTGCTTGCTCACAAGTACCGTATAGTTTTTTGACAGATATGAAATCTTTCTTGCCTGGCATCTGTCGACTATTATCGTCATCTTCGTACAAGTTTATTACCAAATTTTCAGTGTCTTCGGCTAATTTTTGTCCTCGCTTGGCTTCCGGAAAAGTCAAAACTCCACTTTTGGCAACTACCTCTTTCGCTTTTCTGGCTTCACGTTCAGATGCACCGAATTCTCGCATGATTTGTCTGAGACTCCAAGAAAAAATCTGTGTCCTCGTTTATCTCTTCCTCTACATTAATACCAGGCTCTTCTATAACTCTGGATGGCTGTAAATTGAGAGTTCTACATTCTTTTCTACAACCACCACATATTTTACTACCTTTCGGCAAATCAGGAAAAACTATTTGATGCTTTTCCGTTAGAAGCCTAAGACCAATTCCTCTTACATGTTTCTCTTTACGGAAAGGATTTGCACACCTGCAGTAAAAACTTTGCGTCGAAGACATGGCCAGCGCTAGATGACCATGAAAGGTCTTTAGGGATCTCACTTTGCTTTGAAAACAGCGATTCGCAAAGAGATTCGAAAACGAACTTATAAACTGAACTATATTAACAAAAACCACAGAAAAGAAGGATGAACAATTTATAAATATATACAACTAAGAAACAAAAATGAATCACAAGAAAACACAGAAAAATTCTAAACACTACATGTTGGCTGCTTTTACCTCTCAGAAGACTGAACAATGCAACGTTTTTCTTGAGGCCAAGAAACAAATGACAGTCTATGTGATTGCCTTTTGTTTTTTGGTACAATATGAGAAACAAATGAAAATCTATGTACTGGATGTCTTTTTTTCGGCTATTCTCGAACCAAGTTTAATCCAGCCAAAGAAAGGACGAATTCTGTATAATTTGTTTACATGAATAGTTAAAACTATTGTTAATTAATTTAAGCCTTTCACAAGTCTGTTTTATGTGACGATAATGATGAAAATATATAGCAAAACCTAAAAAAAACATTATGGAGGGGCGAGGGGTGAACGCTCTCTTAAAAAATACTTGTGCTCCCTAATTTGTTTATAACTATATGCAAAAATTTCCGATGAATTAGGAGCGCGCGAGGAAGGGTTTCGCTCGGATCTCTTCGCATAACTAAATAACTACTTTGAGTCCCAAAATGCCAAACAACATTTTTATCGGAAAAAAGTCAAGCTTTCGTTTAAAAATACTTTTAAAAAATAATAACTGCCCGAAGAGAAGAAAATGTTAAATAAACATTTTAAATGGCCAGGGGGATGCTCATTTCATCCCTGTAGTTAGAGGAGGGATGGTATTAAAAGTCTATAAATTGGTTGCTATAGTACTATCATATAGGTAAAAAAACTTTGAAAATTTGTAGGCAATTGGAAGACATGAATTTTAAAGTTAGGGCAGTTCAGAAATAATGCCCCATAGCTGCGTTGGGCATAACAAAAGTTGTGAAGCATATTTACTTACCAGGTCTAATGCTGTATTTATATAAGGAAATTACACTTGCGGAGAGCACGAAAACAAGACTAGAAGTTCCCCGGTTACACACACGGTAACATTTTTTTGGGTTATTTTGCCAATTTCAGAGCAGGTCCCATTATTACCCACTCCCAAAGTAACTTTTTCACTGACATAAAAAATATCCACTTACAGAGGGGGTTCATTAAGCGGGTGAATTTGGCAAAAATTAGAGTAAAATTAGTCGTGAAATTTTCATTTCAAATAAAAAGTTGTAAATCTCAAAAAGACACGTGTATTTAAAACTACTCCTTGATTAAACTTTTAATTCCACCCCTTCAAGGAGTTTGAGATTCAAACTGAGATTCCAGGGTTTATACTGTAGAATAATTTCAAAGTACCATAAGGGTTGATTTTGTAAAATAGTTTCAAAGGATCATGTCGAAAACAATGAATAGTTAATCTACGTTATCCTGCGTTTCGTAGATGAAAAGCATAGCGTAAAATACACCCTATTTATCAATATTTAAAAAACATTCAATTAATTTTTTTGAAGGGTGAAGAGATTTTTTGTGGGTATGTTTCTATATTATTCGACGCTTCGTATGCGATCTGCAACTTTTAATTTGCAATGGCAATTTTACGATTTTTTCTTTACCAGTTATTCTTCAAAAATTAATTTTTGCCAAATTTACCGCTTTTTCACTTTTTCATAAACCTCCACACAGAAAACGAATAGGGCAAATAAAAATCGGATATTCATATAAAAAAAGCCTTACGACATGGTCAGCGTGATGGTTGTTGTTTGTGCACCAATCCACGATCATCCCCCTTCATCCCATAAAAGAAGCTGAACCCCCTACGGAGTTACCTATACAACCATCTGTCAAAGTTTCATCCTTCACTTATTTTTTTCTTTTGTAAGCAGGTTTATCAGTACAGACTGACTATACTGTTATGTGAAATTGCTTGGGAAAAATGTTACATCTAAAAACTTGTGTACCTTATTTTTGCACGAAAAGATTAAATTGCTTATTTTGCAAATTGGTGCCACATACATTTACATGGCAGCCGTACATATTCAAGTCTTCATTTTTCGTTTTTTTATCTATGAATCATTTGTTTTTTTTCTACCATAAAATTGCTCACGTTTTCCTCAAAAGATTATTGTACCGCTATAATAAATTCACAGACTTCGTCACAAGAGAATCATGCTACTGGTTTAGAATCTTTGGCGGAACTGAATGAGTTTGACGGCAGCCTTGAACATCAGAATTCCTCCTATAGAGTCTTCGTTCCGATTAACATTTCGAGCCCAAAAACGTTTACATTTTTGCATCCTCAGAATATCAAACTGAATGTAAGACTTTTTCAATACATAACTTTTTTAAGCAATTTGTTTCAACTGACTGAATCATTGATTCATTAATCGCTTGCTCTTGATGGGCATGATTCATTTATAAGAGGGGCCATCCATACACCACGTGGACACTTTAGGGGGGAGGGGCGTGACAAAATTCCACGCTTGTACATGAGAGTGGCCGACGGAGTTGGGACAGAATTCACGTGGACGCACGTCCCCCTAAATCTGCGAATAATATACTGAAACTAGACAAGGTATTCCAGTGACCTTTTTTAGAAGAACACGAAAAACTCAAAATATTTGCACGACTTTTTGTTTAGACTTAAAACCTGGTTTAAGCTCACTTTCTCAAGTACACTAGAACGCCAATATAAGAGCAGTTTCGGGAGTTGCCTTGCAATGGCCTTGTCATTAAAATAGTCATTAGAAACTTAAATAGTCTATTGTAATCTGGTAACAACCCATTGTTGACGCTGCTAAAGACTGACACACGGCTGCCACACACTGACACGGCTGTGTAACTGCATGGTCCAGCAGTTCTTGAAATGATTAAATCAATCGCTCGTATACAGGCGTTCTTGTGTAACTCCGAATTTTCAGCAAATTCGTCGCTTCTTATGGCCTTCTTGATTTTGAAGACCAATAATATCATGCGTTCTAAAAGAGCGCTCAGAGAAATTCTCACGAGCAGGAGAATCTGAATGTGCTTTGAGAGTTTAATGAGCTTATCAGCATTTTGAATAGGATTTAAAAGTCGTATTTTCCATCTTTACTAATAATATTATTTAAATGCGCAGGAAAATATATAGCTTCAAATTTCAAGTTATGAAATTGGAAAGGGCGCTTAATGTAAATGGCAAAAGAAGTCAAAGTAATAGAAAACATATTATTCGCATTAAATAGTGCCTTATTCAGGGTTGCTACAAGATGCGAATTTCTAAATTCTTCTAGCTATAAAACGAACCATACACCTTGAAGATTAATAATATTATTGCAAACAAAAATTGTTTCTACATAAATTTTAAACAGTTTTTAGTTGATTTTTCAAATAAAAAAGATAGATTTTGAACCCAAGAAATGGTTTTTTAAGTAAAATGATAAATCTTTAACCCCAAATATGAATTTGAAACCAAATAGTTAATTGAATTTTCATCTAAAAAATATTATTTTTAACTAAAATTAGAATAGTTAAAATGTTGGAAAAATAAATGTTCAATAAAAAAAACGGAAAATTGAAAAAAATATTAAAAAAAGTATAATAAACTTTTAAGTTGTAACAATCAATTTTCGGCGAAAAAATGAATTCTCGACAAAATAATTCAGTTTTAAACCTAAAAGACATATTTCAATTCAGTTCAATTTGCAGTTAGAAAAGTTAATTTAAAAAAACGAGATTTCACCCAAGTTAGTTTATTTTCAACAAAAAATATATATTTTAAAGTAAAAATGGAATAGCTACATCATCAGTTTAAAAATTAATTTTTAACTAACAAGAAACATTTTTTTAGCCAAAGGAATTAATTTTTAATCACAGTAAAGAAAATAAGTTAAAACCGAAAATATAAATATTTGACCAAATAGTGGAAATTTCCAAAGAATTGAATTCCTTACAAAAAATATAATAGTTAAATTTCCTACAAAACATAAATTTTCAACCAAAAAAGAAACGATTTTTCAACAAAACCCGTTAAAATCCGAAGGGAAAATTCCAGACAAGTGGAGGAATTTACTGCGCGATTTGAGAAACATCGGAGTACCATTTCTTCTAAGCCTTTGCAATTCATTAAAAAAGGTCATAAATTAATGTGAAAACTAACTAACAATAAATTATTAGTAGGTTATAGTAACAAAATTCTTTTTAATAATGTTATAAAAAAATTAATTAACAAAAGGCATTTTTTCATAATTTGAAATGATTAGCTAATTTTGACCTGTAGCTTTAGTATAAAGTATCTCAGATAATGATGTGCACTTACAATAAGTTGAGAATAGCTAATGATTGCCAATTATTTACACAATTTTGATAAACAAATTAACATTTTGAGAATTCTTTGTCTTGATTTTTTTTTGCGGAATCAACTTAAAATGTTTTTCCTAAGACTCCTTGTTATCCTATTTTCATAGTGACCAAAAAATGTTAATTATTTAAACAATTTTTATAAACAAATGCGCTTTTTAACCATTTTTTTCATTAAAAGTCTTGATTTTTCTGCGGAATTAATAGGAAATATCTTTCAAAAGAATCAATGCAATCATTTTTTTAATAGTGACAGAAAATAATAATTATTTTAACGATTTTCATAAACAAATACACATTTTGACCATTTTTTCATGAATAGGTTTAATTTTTTTTAAATCAATGCGAAATATCTTGAAAAAGAGTCCTTGCTGTCATATTTTTATGGTGACCTGATATATAACAGCAAGAATTTTTTTGCCGAAAATTGATGAAAATCTAGTGACCACCCAATTTTTCACGAATCGCACAATTTTTTTTTTAATGTTTGGAAAAACTTCTGGTTTAAGTTCACACAGAAATTTTTGTTCAAACTTCAACGCTTTATCCATAAAAAAAGATATGTTATTACATAAAATCAACTTAAACTTAAAATGCATGCATCCATGTTCCCGTAAACGCCACATCTATAAATCCCAAAACCGAAAAATCCTGACCCAAAATCAATTAGACTTGAAAGAAATAAAATCTAATCGTCTAATAAATCGGTCAAATGTAGAACATATGACGCATACATTTCATAACTCATTAACCTTAAACCTGTAAACTTCACTGCTAAAATCCTTAAAACTACCAAGTTAAAACCTACAAACCTATAAACCTGAGACATTTATCTACAAACCTGTAAACCTAAAGGCACTTAACCTAGAATCCATAAACCCTAGATAGGTTTGTCCTAATAAGACAAGACCTGAAACATATGCCTTCAAACCGGTGAACCTATTAAACGGAAACCAATACCTAAAGACCTTAAATCTTTCAATTCCAAATTCAAAAACTCTAAGCCTCTAAGTCCTGATCATTTTTTTTATTTATTCCAGAAGGGGGGAAATGCTTTACGCACGATCGGCAGCCATTCGAGGCTCATAACCGCTGCGTGAGACTCTCAGCTCCAGGTTGTTACATTAGAAAAAAAACCCTTCACTGTATACCCACTAAAGCCCTAACCGGGTTTTTATCTGCCAAGTAGTGTAAGAATTCGCTTTAATATTTTTTCATAAATTGCTGTGCTATAGGTGTCAAATTCTATTTTTCTTTCGTAACAATTTTGTGAAATGAAGTTATTACCGGATCAGATGATATTAGCACGTAATTCATTATATTTTCGTTAATTATGCTTCTCTGGTACATTCGGCTGTGTTCAGAGCGTGCTCTTCGAAAAACTTTGTTCATGCTTCTGGAGGTTCTTCTGAAAACCAGACCATAGAAAGTTAAACTCATCAAAACTTTGTGTACAGATGGTGGCATATTGTAGCATGGATGGCTGTTAATACATTCTATACAAAATGTTTTGAATTTATTCAAGTCAATTTCATCTCCACATAATATAACTTGAAGTACAGTACACAGTCTCTCTACGATGTCTTTTTTTACTCCTATAAGTTCAGATACTTGTCCAGCTACATTTCCTGTATTTTTAGTTCCAGAACCTTGTTTAACAATGCCAACGTTTAGCTGAAGCTAATTTTTTAGTAAGCTTTGAACTCTTGATTTCCTATTTTTGTTTAAGACTTTATTATCTCCCACATCCATATATTCTTGAAATCTGAGTTGTTTGATATGTGTAATAAATACTCCATAAAACGAATCCAGCTCTTTAATATAGGAAAAACAAATTTGTAAAATTCTGTTTCACACTTGAGAGGTTCCAGATCAGGAATATCAGAGTTGTTAACCTGATCAGCGATTTTTCTTAAGTTGTGGGAAATAATAGTGTTATATAGGTAAGACATTGTGGCAAAATATTTTTGAGAAAATTTCAAAATTGCAGGAATTACGTCACTTTGAACTTTTTTGATGAATTTTTTTGAAAATACTCCACCTCGGAAATTTTTTAACCGATTTTTATAAAATTTATAGGTGTTAAGTCAAATGTAGTTTTTCGTTTTGAGCTCGTATTTAAAAATTTTTTTTACTAATTTCAATTATTCCTTATGATTTTACATTTTTAAAGAAAAGAGCTTGTAGCCTCTTCTGGTTGCCGAGTTATGCACTTTTAAACCGAAGCGTGCACGTTTACTCTCCTGCCTCGGCTAAGCGTCGTGGTCGACCGCGTCGGGCTTTCCTTCCCTGTTGAATATTAAATATTTTGGATTCATATTCAGGTGCAGGGAAGTAAATTTTGCACCTTATTTGAGTTTCATTTATGGGTTCGAAAGAATCGAACCCTCTCGTGCCATTAATTGTCTGAGCTTGCCAAAACCGACGTTCCAAAAACTGCACGTTCTCTTCATAATCTTTTGCAGTGCAATAAATAGATTTTATTTTTGGCAGTGTATCTTTGGCCCATTCATAAGGCGATTAAGGAGTCGTGATTTGATTGTCGAGCGGTCGTTGAAGAGTCGCTTTTGCACCACGACGCATCAAGGTGCCACTTAATCCGTCGCAAGGACTTTTACCATGGGACGTGACGAAAAAATTCCATCTAGCTTTCACTTCAAAATCTTGTTCATGGTAGTCAAGATTAATAAAGTTATACTTATTTTTATATTGCGATGCAGCTTCGTCGGTAAAATAAATTAGTTCTGTTACTGCGTGTCGTTTCTTTAATTCGTCAATCAATTGAGGCATTCAGAAATGATCATATAACTTTCGTGTTTTAATTCCCTATTTTCTTTAAAGTAAACAACGAATGGGTGAATCGTTATTTGTTCATTACTCCAGTAATAATCTTAAACACAGTATTGAATTACAGGAGAAAAGTTTCCGTCAAAATCACAGTGTATCACAAAAACTTACTTTGCGCCTTTGCCAGAAAATCGTACTTCAAAGGTTTAGGTAATTTGTCGCTAAATTTTTGAACATAGTCATCAGCTGAATCTACGATAGTTTCTAACATTAAACGATCAGTCACTTTCCATTGATTGTATGTAATTTGGTCAACAAATTTCTCATCAAACAATTTTTTCAAAGACTCTGCTATTTTTTCAACTCCAGGACATTCTTTGCATATAAGTAAATAGCAATTAGGCGTGGCAGTGCTACATATCATTGTTTTTAAAATATCTTTGTAGGATCCAAGAGAATGATTCGCAGTCGCGGCTTCTGCAAGCTGATTCAGTGGTGCTCCAGATATCATCAGTTTCGGATTCTGATGGATTTCACAAACGCAGACAGAATGCGTGCCACTACTGCCAGTCAAAAAGCACTCTGTTGGTCTTAATTCTGCAAATTTGGAAAACCCGATATCGCAGGAAGGATGATTTTCCTTAAATCTAACGTATGGCTGTTTTAGGTTTCCCAAAAGTAGTCGCTTTTGCATCAACGAACGTTTCCCATCCTTTTTTACTGATATGCAATCTCTTTGGCCAGGCATGTCTCGACTGGATTCGTTGTCATAATAAAAACAATGGACAAGTGTTTCCGTCTCTTGTGAAAGTCGTTTTCCTAATCTGGGATTAGGCGACCATACTGTATGCTACGCCCAGCGTATTTTGTATGCGACGAATTCCCCAACTAATCGGTAGCATAGTTAAGAATTTAACTTTTTCGGATTTATTATTCGTTACAGATAATTCTTCTTTGAGTTTATCAACCATTTCATTTATTTCGTTGTCATTGTTTCGCTTAATATCAAATACTTTTTCTAACTAAATATCAAGAGCTTTCTTTACTTCTTGAACCTTAAACTCTTGGGCCTTTATTGATCGACGATCCTTCGAATTAATAATCGGTGAAACTTTCAGAAGTTCAAGAATTTTATTTAAATTTAGGATTGCTTCCTCATCGCGAAATATTTGATTTTCATATTCTGTTTTCACAACATTTTCCTCATCACCTAATTTCTATTTCTGCTTCTGTGTTGTCAACTTCTTCAGCATCTAAGTCATTCTGTTTATTGAGCTGATCGTGAATTGGAATTAAAAACTTATTATTTGCATCGCTATAAAAAGCAGTTGAGATAGAAGGTCTCATTCGATTTCTTAGGCTGTGATCAGCATCATTAGAGAATGAAAGTAAACATGAAACGCAAATGTATTTTCCTATACTTTCAGAAGATAATTTTTTTGTAGTAAAAATATCTTTTGTGATTTAGCGAATTTTTGCTTTACCACTTTTTATCCAATGTCCCTTTTTGTTAAATGGATTATAACAGCGAATGACTGGACCCATAGCCAAATTCTTCTGAAAGTTCCCTAGTGTTTTAAAACTTAAACTCTAGAAACCATTATACCGAAAATGAAAGGCTTATGGCACTAAAAAATACCTTTCTAGACGAAAATCTTGGTTTTAGCCTATAACAGGACTAATACAAGTAATACACAAATAATACAACATTTTTGCAATACAAATTGAGTCTGTAAAGTTTTTCCGGTAATGTACAGATGTTATTATAATATTGGAAAATCAACATAAATAAACATCGTGAGATTTTACACTAAAGAATATTTAGTGACCTGGTAGGCTCTATCACAATATACAAAAGAAAGTAAATCATAAGGAATAATTTTAATGAGAAAAATTTTTTTAAAAATACGAGCTCAAAACGAAAAATCAAAATAAAATTTTTTTTGACATTTTTTTATTCGAAATTTTGACTTTTTTCCTTAATTTTTATAGAAAAAGGGTACTAAAATTTACATTGCACCTATAAATTTGATAAAAATCGGTTAAAAAGTTTCTGAGGTGGAGTATATCCAAAAAATTCATCAAAAATGTTCAAAGTGACGTAATTTTTACAATTTTGAATTTTTCTCAGAAATATTTTACCACAATGTATTACCTATCTAACACTATTATTTTCCCCAGTTTAAGGAAAATCGCTGATCTGGTTAAAAACTCTGATATTCCTGACCTGAAACCTCTCACGTACGTTTCAATACCATATCAATATTCTGCATTTCATTAGGTTTAGCACCACATAAATTGCAGAAAGCAGAAGATACTTGCCCTGTTATCGCATTACCTGCTTTACCATCAATCATACTACATTTCTTATTCAATTTTATGTTAAAATTTATATTATGATACTCCAAATAATAATTTTCCATTTTTTCTAGCATTTCATTAAAATATTGATAGTTACTTATTATTACTGAAACAGTTTCTTTTATAAACTGAAAACTTATTGGATGACAATAAGTTACGGAATTTGGTTTGGAATTAACCCACAAAGTGTTACTACCAGCTCGCAACCTAAGTGGTACAAAACATGTTATGAACACTGACTTCTATTGTTCTTGTATTTGTTCCCGCTTTAAACTTTGAAGTTGTTTTTCATCAATAAGTTGAAAGTTTCATTTTGTAAATCAGCATCATTTACCTCAGGCGTTTCTTATTGTTTTACTTCCAAAGGCATTTGCAGTTCATCATATGCACGGTTCAAAGCTAATTCTGTTGCTCGTCTTATTTTTATTATTTTTACTATGACAACGGAGCTTTCGCCGTCTTTAATTTCATTATCCAGCTCTGCTATATTCAGGACAAGCATTTTCTCTAAAAAATGTTTATATTTAAGTTGAAACCTGTCCCTTCTACGGGAGACACTAATCCATTTTCTTAATTGTGTCAAAAAGACTGTTATTATTTGGTTTCTTGTTGTTCAGATTCAGACAGAGAGTACGTTGATTTTAATTTTCCAACGAACAAGCATGTTCCTTTAGAGTTATTGGCGTAATTCTTATTCCACATTTATTCACATAAATATGAATATTTGAGTTTGTTAGATAATTGAGACATTGTAGATCAACCTTTAGCAGATAAAAAATTAACACACGCTATTTCTAATTTTACTAAACGAAGATTTAATTTATTGGAGTATCATAAGTATTACGAATCATAGAAAAATTCAAATGGTCTATTTTCGTAGTTAGGCTAAGAAACTATCGTCGATTGTTTTGGCTTTAAAACTGTAAAAACAATTGACAGTAGGAGACGCGTCAGACCTATCGAGTAGATGACGCGTCATCCACTGTGAATTGTTTTTACTGTTTTACGGCAAACATATTTAGGATATATGGACTATAGATGTAGTGCCCTAAGGTTTACAGGTTTGTAGATAAATGACTCAGGTTTATAGATTTATAGGTTTTAACTTGATAGATTTAAGGATTTTAGGTGTGAAGTTTACAGGTTCATTTCACTAGAACATTCCGAAAGTTCCCACGGAATGTTCCAAGAACATTCCCGGTACGTTCCAGGCTATTAGGCTTAAGTTGGTATACTGGGTTTCAACCAATGCTACTAAACTTACAATCTAAACTATTACAAGTTCCTGACATGAGCAGTTTGCTACTGGATACTGAAAAGTTGTTATAATGAAGATATGTCAAGTTGTCACAGGTTACAATACACTCGTATATCATCACGGTTTTCGTTACATAAAGATGCACCATGCTTCAAGGTCAGATTGTTTAAAATTTTCTTTGTGCTCGCATTAATAAAGTAGCAAGTTGAACCATGCTTTTGAGATATTTCCGAAGATTGTTGCATGTTGGGTTGTCTACCAAAGATTTTTTTAAATTGCCAAAAACGCTATTTTATGGGATATAGTCTACTTCTATTTTTTTCTGTAACCTTTTGGAATGCAGTATTATCATTTGAAAAGGATACAGTTTCCGTTAGTGGGTCCAGATTCCTGAAAAGTAAAAAAAAATATATATCAAAATTATTATGTTTACAGTTATATTAGTAACTTGCTGCCCTTAATTTAAATGTTTAGATATTTTGCTGTAACTTGAATGGAGGAACTTAAACAAAATTTTATAATCAAAACACGTGACCAACATTACCCAAAATGATTGCCACCACCACATGTTTCCCGCAGTTGGAAAAAGAAATATTCGGCGCTCCCAAAGTTTTTAAAACCAAATTAAAGAAGTATTTTTCAAAAATAATTATTTTATTGTAAAAACTTAGGTTCTAACAAACGTTCCTTGGGGCCCTTTTATAATATTTCAAATTGGTGACTTGTTCTTAAATTTTTTGTCAATAAGGCAGATATCAGGTAGGTATGGAATAACCCTCAAACTTGCCTTAAAGCAAGGGTTGGTCAGTTACGCGTGACTCGAATATTTTTTACGTATAATACGTTTTTAGCGTAATTTACGTCGGTAAAAGTAGAAAACCGTTTTTAAGATGACCGAATTTCAAAATCAGTGTTATCAGCGTGGACAAGTACATATAACTCATTTCTGAAATATAATAAATATTAAAAATTCTGTACAATGCGTTATAGTAACTGAAATTAATAATTTAGGCTGGCCTTAGAATAAATACCCAACATTATAATGGAATTCCATAGAAGGATTTGTTTTTCGAGCGAAAACTTTCGCAAAGTGTTGTTTGATTCTTTCGATAAACACATTCTGTAGCATTGCGAACGAAGGAGAAATCGGAAAACAAGAAGTGTCGCAGCGAGGGGTCTCGTAGTGTCTATTGTACTACTGTAATACTGTTTTCAACACGATAGCTCATTACTTGTAGACGTAAGTTGGGAAAGTAAAGTACCGATCGAGCTTTCGGTCTTATTTTATTAGAAATTTTTTTTCAAAATCTATTTAAGTTCTAATATGAGACAAATGCGATTAAAAAGTATGGCAAACATAGCAATTGAAAACGAAGTTCGAAAAACGATTATGTTTATTGATAGCTCATTAAACTCTTTATATATAATTTTTACTATAGAAATAAAACGCAATTTATGGACGGGGGGGGGGGGGGTATAAAGGACGGACGAGAGAACTTTTGCCCTGGGCGTAAAATTTTTCCTTTACGGCTCTGACACTCTCCACCATATGAAGAATTACTGTTAGCGTTTATATATATATAATTAAACTATTTGTCATAAGGACAACCGCAGGATTTCGCCGGGATCGGGTGCTAATCTGAAAAT